>CAUYPK010163541.1:0-50352 GCA_963574355.1 Loris lydekkerianus
TGGAACATATTCTTCTTAGCAAAGTATCTCAAGAATGGAAGAAAAAGTATCCAATGTACTCAGCCCTACTATGAAACTAATTTATGGCTTTCATATGAAAGCTATAACCCAGTTATAACCTAAGAATATGGGGAAGGGGGAAAGGGAGGGCAGGGAGGGGAGAAGATGAGTGGAGGGAGGGTAATTGGTGGGATTACACCTGCGGCGCCTCTTACAAGGGTAAATGTGAAACTTAGTAAATGTAGAATATAAATATCTTAACACAATAACTAAGAAAATGCCAGGAAGTCTATGTTAACCAGTGTGATGAAAATATGTTAAATAGTCTATAAAACTAGTGTATGGTGCCCCATGATGGCATTAATGTACTCAGCTATGATTTAATCATAAAAAATAAAATAATTAAAAAAAAAGAAAGTGAAAGTTTTGTGGTCTGGGCAACCACTCTCTTTTGAGAAAGGAAAAGATTCTCTGAAACTCTATTTCTTAACTGAGCAGCAGTGTGACTTATGGACTAGGGACTAGGCTGGTCCTTTTCTGTTTATTTTTGATAGTTATTTAAGAACTTTAATAACAGGTGCTTGCAGTTCGTTGACTTTATTGGAAAAAAAAATCAAGTTGTAAACTTTTAATTACAAGTTAAAAATGAAGTTCTTAAAAATCTCAACTTGACCAGATTGAAACAATTTAAAAACCTTTAAAAGTATGTTGAGAAAAGAAAACCCAGGCTTTAAAAAAATGTTTGTCATTATCAAAAATGTCTTTAGGTAAAAATAATAAAACCCCCATGCTGCGCAGATAATGCAGATAGTTTCAGTTGTCTGGTCAACAGGCAAAATGCAAACATATAAGGTCTTCAGCTCCAGTGTTTTATTCATTTTTTATTGCTAAAATTTCATATTTATTTCTTTTTGTAGGATGACTAAGCCAGATAACTGTAGCTATGGTGAACCAGCATTGACTTAGCCTCAAGAACAGATGAATTCTCAGCTGATGGCTGGGCTGCTTTTGTCTCTTTGTCCTCTCGTAGTTTAGGCCTTTCTGGATGTCTGCGTGGTAAAGTAGCAGTGGTACCAATGTTGAAGTGGCTGCTTAATTTGGGTCTTGTCTCCTTGATTCTACTTATCCTCTTTGTTGATGTCTTCTGTAGGCTGTCTTTGGTGACAAGACACCTTCAGGATTGTGACCTATTACTCAGACACATAATTTGTCTTACTGGTCTACCTTGTGCTCCTGAGTCAGAATCCTACATCACTTCTCCCTGTGCAGGAGGGTTATGTACTGTGGTTGAGGCACAGGGCTGGTATTATTGAGCCTGGCCTTGGGGAGCCCTCTGGGATGTCTCCTTTTTCCAAGTCTCACTATTCTGGTAATTCCACTGGCAATTGTGTGGATCCCTGAAACATGGGTAGCATCTATAATGGTTATGGTCTGCAGCATATTTACTGCCTTAGTGGGAACTCTACCAGGTAAGCCTCTGCTTTGTAGATAGATCTGCCATTCAATCCTATAATTGAATCCAACAGGAGTGGGGTTTGAATTCCAGCTCTGCTGCTTATCATCTTTCTGATCCTGGGTAGGTGACTGAAGCTCTAAGTCTCACTATCTTCCTCTGAAAAGTGGGTATAATTACATCTGTCTCATACAGTTGAGGTGAATAGAAATAAGATACAAACAGTAAAACTGTAACATCCAGCACTTGTCTCATAATAGGTGTTTAGGAAAGACAGAAAAAAAAACACAACATTTTGTTAAACAACAGGGAGGAAAATGGGACATTTATGGAGACAGAAAGAAGATCAGTGATTAAATGTTCCATTTCTGGACATTTCACATAAATGCGACCGTAAGATATGCAGTCTTTAATGTTTGGCTTCTTAGCATGTTTTTGAAGTTTTTCCATGTTGTAGCATGTTGTAGCATGTATCAGTAGTTCTTTTTATTGTTGAAAAATACTCTATTGTATGGATATATTACATTTTGCTTATCCATTCATCAGTTGATAGATATTGGGTTGTTTCTACTTTTTGTCTATCATGTACAGTGCTGTTATGAACATTTGGGCACAAGTTATTGTGTGGGCATATGTTTTCAGTTCTTTTGGATATATACTTAGAAGCAGCATTGGTGGGTAATATGGAAACCTTATTTATTTATTTATATATTTATTTATTTTTAGGCTAGTCAAGTGAAGCAGTGGGAGTGGAGAAGGAACAAAGGAATCTGTCACTGGTTGTGATCAACTAGTTGTAAGCACCACTGTACTTGGACCAGTCCATATCTAATTTTTTGACAAGACTACCCAACTGCTTTCCTTAACAGATGCACCATTCTATATGTTTCTACCAGAAACGTATGAAAGTTCAATTTCTGCACATTCTTATGAAGTGGTTATTGTCTGTGTTTTTGATGACAGCCATCAAAATAGGTGAAAAGGGTATTTCATTGTGGTTTTGGTTGCGTTTTATTAATGACTAATGATATTGAACATCTTCATGTCCTTTTTGGCTATTTATATATATAAAACTTCTTTGGAAAAACATGGCTATTCAACTCCTTTTCCCATTTTTTAATCATCTTATGTGTCCTTTTATTATTGACTTATAAAAGGTCCTTATATATTCAGAATTCAAATATCATAATTGGTATGTGATTTGCAAGTACCTTTTCCCATTTCATGAATTGTCTTACTTTCTTGATGGATGAAGCTCAATTTATCTCTTTTTTCCTTTGTTGTTTGTGATTTTAGGATCATACCTAAGAATCCACTGCCATGAGGATTACTCTAGCATTTTGTTCTAAGAGCTGTTTTAGTTCTTACTATCAAGTCTGCAATCTTTTGAATTAATTTTGTACATGGCTGGGGTCCAGCTTCATTCTTTGCATGTGGATATTCAGTTGCCCAGCATAATCTGTTGAAAAGACTATTTTTTCCCCACTGAATTTTCTGGGGATCCATATTGAAAATTAGTTGACCATAATGTAAGGTTTTACTTTTGGACTCTTAATTCTATTCTGTTGACTTATATGTTTTTCCCTAAATGAATGCTACACTGTTTGGATTATTATAGCTTTGTAAAAGATTTTGAAGTTAGGAAATATAAGTTGTCTGAGTTCTTTGTTCTCTCTCTCTCTCTCTCTCTCTTTTTTTTTTTTTTTTGCAGTTTCTGGCCTGGGCTGGGTTTGAACCCACCACCTCCGGCATATGGGGCCAGTGCCCTACTCCTTTGAGCCATAGGTGCCACCTGTTCTTTGTTCTTGTTTTCAAAATTTCTTTGGCTATTTTGATTCCTTAGATTTTATATAAATTTTAGAATCAGCTTTCCACTTTCAGTAAAAAGGGACTGTTATGATTTTGATGGGAATATGTTGACTCTGTACATCAGTTTGAGGAGTTTCACTGTCTTTACAATATTAAGTCTTCGAATTCATGAACATGGGATGTCTTTCCATTTGTTAGGCTATCTTAATTTCCTTCAACAATGTTTTGTAATTCTTAATTCTTTTTTATGCTACTCCAAATACAATTTTTTAAAAATTTCATTCTTGGATTTCTCATTGCTAATGTATGCAATTAACTTTTGCATATTGATCTTGAATAGGGCAACCTTGCTGAATTTGTTTATTAGTTCTAATGGTTTTTAAAAGTGATTACTTAGGATTTTCTACATGTAAAGTATAGTTTTACTTCTTCCTTTCCAGTCTGAATGCTTTTTATTTCTTTTTCTTGTCTAGTTGACTTGGCTAGAACCTCTAGTACAATGTTGAATAAAAAATCTTGAGAACAGACACCATTGTCCTTTCCCCAATCCTAAGAAGTTATTCATTCTTCTGCCATTAAGTATAATGTTAACTATGGTTTTTTTCATAGGTACCTTTTATGAGGTTGAGAAAGTTTCTACCTATAGTTTATTGAATATTGTTATAAATCATAAAAACGTGTTGTATTCATTAAAAAAAAATGAAGTTAGTTTAATAAAGATCATAAAATTGTATGGTTTTTATTCTTTTGAATTACTATTTTTAATTTTGCCAAAAGCAAAGACTTAGAAGACACATGACTTGCAAAAAGATGACTTATTCAGTCAGTCATTAGGTAATTTACCTTCACAACTTTTGTGAAGTAATTAGAACACTTTTCCAAGACTTATCAAATGACTATGAATTGTATCCACTGCTCTTTCACTTTGTTAATCCCATATACCCAGAAGTGGCTGGGGCTTGGTGTCCGTTGCTCAGTGGTTAGGGCACTGGTCACATACAACAGGGCTGATGGGTTCAAACCCGGCCTCGGCCTGCTAAACAGCAATGACAACTACAACAAAACAATAGCCAGGCATTGTGGTGGGCACCTGTAGTCTCAGCTACCTGGGAGGCTGAGGCAAAAGAGTCACTTGAGCCCAAGAATTTGAGGTTGCTGTGAGCTGTGATGCCACTGCACTCTACCGAGGGTGACATAGTGAGACTCGGCCAAAAAAAAAAAAGAAGTCACTGGGAAAATATAGATACACTTTTTGTTAATATCAATGCACCTTAACCAGTATAAAGTTTTCATAAAATGCTCTAAATATTTTTCATTAATTTCTTTAATCTTTTTTTTTGACAGAGTCTTGCTCTGTTGCCTGGGCTAGAGTGCAGTGGCATGATCCACTCCTCCAACTCCTGGGCTCAAGCACTTCTCTTACCTCAGCCACCTGAGTAGCTGGGACCATAGGCAGGCACTATTGTGCTTTGCTAATTTTTCTATTTTTACTGAGCCTGGTCTCAAACTCTTGGTCTCAAGCTATCCTCCCACCTCAGCCTCCCAGAGTGCTAGGATTCAGGCATAAGCCACCATGCCTGTCCTTATCAAAATCTTTACACTACACATAGAATTCATTCAACTTTTGGAAAATGCCTGCCATATAACCTAAGTGGTAAAGGCAGACCTAAGTGTCAAACTCATCTAGCAATCTTATTTTCTTTCAGAAAAAGTCTTTTTTCCACTTTATGTTAACAACAACATTTTATTACATGGCTCCGTGGCAACCATCACTTCTGAGGAACAATTGCTGCATTTGAGTTGATTGCACTTCTTCACACACAATAGCTTTTGAAAATATGAATTTATCACCTTGTATTCAATAATATTTACAATATTAATGGCAACAGCCAATGCTCTGTGAATATCAGGACTTATTTTTGACAACTAAAGCATTTAGAATAAGATAGTATTACCAACTTAGGGTTTATTGTGAGGATAAGAGTGATAAGGTTGCCAGCTCTTTTCTTTGTTTGCCATAGCTCCATTTGGAGAAATGTTTATGTGAGATTTGAAACTTAAAGTCTAATCAACTCAGAATAATAAGTTTGAAAATCTATTCCAAGATGTATTCTTAAGCAGTCTTTGATACCCGCCTTACTAGTAATGTCATTTTAATTTCTGTAATAGTAGATAAATTTTTTATTGAGAATGATTGATGATGTTTGTCAATGTACTAGGGATATCTCTTATCTACCACAATTTTTGCCACAATAAGGTATTGTGTCTCCTGCTATTTCAAACACCCTATGAAATAAAGAAGTTTCTGAAAACCTTGCATACCAAAGAAGTCACACATTAAAATGATAGGGCCTATGGAAAAAAACAGGTTTGGGGAATAACCCTCAAAATCAACTTTTTAAATAGCACATCCACAAAACCAGCACCTGGGGAGAGAATTTGATATATCCAGGCAGGCTGCCATAGGAGATATAAAAATGCAAGAAAAAAAAAAAAAAAAAAGGATGGGAATATTGGCAAATCTTTAATTAAAATAGGGCTAGTTCCAAATATAAGCAGAGCTTGAGTCTGTGGAGTTGAAGCTGCAGCAATGGTGGGGCTTGAGTGTCTGGGTAACCTTCCACAAACCAAGAATCACAGAAACCTGGGGTTGTACTTCTCACTCTTAAAAAAAGCGTTGGTTTGAAAATGTCTTAAAATATAGCACTGCCAATGCCACAGTGGAACTGAAGGCTTTTTTCTTTCTTACTGAAGCTTGTAATTTAACTTCCATTATTGTGACTCCCTTTGTCTAGGAGAAAACCCATGTAAGCCAGCAAGGCTAGAGCATACTAAGAAACATTGTCTGAAACTTAGAAATAAGGCAAAGGAAACAGCATGTTCTTTTGATATCATATTGGAACATTGTTGAAGAGGCAAAGGATTATTTCATTATCTAGAGGAACCCACCCTTATCAAACCTGCGATTCACTCTTGAACAAAAAAGCAGATTTTGTGAAATTACTTGTTAATTTTGTAGATTTTCATCCAGTAAGGGGAAATCTTTTTCTGGGGTGGTGAGGCCTCTAAAAGTTATGGTTTTATTGCCTTTTAGGTCATTAACTAGTTTTATAATGTTCTTTTTTCAAAGAAAAGATTACATACATACCTAGTTTCTCAAATACTTTTTGAATCAAATCCACCATTTTACAAGTTGCCTCTTCAGCACATGTTCTTTCTACATTTTTTGTAAGTCAGGTTTTTAAATTTAAAAAAATATGGATATATTGAAGTCAGAGAATATGGGCTGAATCTTTTGAGGCTTTCTCTGTCTAGTATATAGTCAGTTTTCAATAATGTTTTAAAAGAATGAGCATTTTTGGACCATTGGTGGCAAGTTTTTTAAAAATACCATTCATGTCAAACTTTCTTTTTGTATATTTAAAATTTTTTTTCTATGACCCTATTGCTTTCTGTGTGCATATTTGGTTTACTTATTACTGATAGAGGTGTGATAAAATTTCCCACT
Source organism: Loris lydekkerianus (assembly GCA_963574355.1). Classification (NCBI taxonomy): domain Eukaryota; kingdom Metazoa; phylum Chordata; class Mammalia; order Primates; family Lorisidae; genus Loris; species Loris lydekkerianus. The sequence continues at coordinate 6,771 of CAUYPK010163541.1, forward strand.
ATACTGTCAGTTCAAACTTCTTTTTTCAGGTACATTAGTTTTTACTTTGCATGAGGTGTGGACAATTAAGTTCATGGACTGATCCTAGAAATAGTGCTACATACTTTGCTGCCGAGTATCACTATGATTACCTTCAAAGTACTCCCCTTGGGAAGCTTTGCACCCATGCCAGTGCCTAGTCCACCCTTCAAAGCAATCTTGAAACTTTTTTTCTGGAATGGTCATCAGAACTGTCATTGTATTACCCTTAATGTCCTGAATGTCATCAAAATGCCCTCTTTTCAATGTTTCCTTTATCTATGAGTAAAGAAAAAAAATCATTGGGGAAAGATCCAGTGAGTAGGGAGGGTGTTCCAATACAGTTATTTCTTTACTGGCTAAAAACTGCCTCACAGATAGTGCTATGTGAGCTGGTGCATTGTCGTGATGCAAGAACCTTAAGATATATTGGTGAAAAGTTCAGGTTGCTTTCATCTAACTTTTTCATCCAGGCTTTTTAGCACTTCCAAATAGTAAACTTAATTAACCATCCAGCTGGTACAAATTCATAATGAAAAATCCCTCTGACATCAAAAAAGGTGAGCAATAGGGCAGCGCCTGTGGCTCAAAGAAGTAGGGCATACCAGAGGTTGTGGGTTCAAACCCAGCCCCGGCCAAAAACTGTAAAAAAAAAAAAAAAAAAAAAAGAGGTAAGCAACATTGTTTGGATTCTTGATTTGGACAGATGGAACTTATTTGGTTGCAAAGAATTGGCTGATTTCCACTATGCACCTTGACACCTTGTTTCAGGGTTTTATTGGTATAGTCATGTGTCACAACCTGTGATAGCACAGTCCAAATCATCATATTGACCCTTCAAAGGTCTTGGCAAACTTCAACTCTCCCTTGTTATTACTTATTGGTGAGCTCCTTTGGGACCATTTTTTGCACACATCTTTCTCGTGCCAAGATTTTCCTAACTGTTTCTCTATGGAGGTTTACTTGTCTGCTCTGTTTGTCACAGTTGGCTGACAATTTTGACACACAATTTGACAAATTTTTGCAATGTTTCTGTTAGTTCTGCTTATTACTGGCCACCCTGACCTTTCTCACTCCTCAGAAAAACATTTAATCCATTTATACATTGCTGTTTTTGTCATAGCATTATCCCCATAAAGTTGGCCTAACATGTTCCCAATTTCACTTTCATTTCTAGCAAATTTAACAAGAAGTTTAATGACTGCTTGTTGCTCTAATTCAAGCTCTGGCATTCTTGTGATGGCACACCAAAACATGCAACAACAATAATGAATGCCACTCAACAGGACACTGCTACATGTTGACACAAACACAGCTGTGAGACACTGATATACCAAGGTTATGAAACCTTACTAAGTTGTTTGTACAGTACTACAGTACTACAGTATAGTTGTTTGTAAGCACATAGAGGCAAATTTGAGAAATAAATTGCCAGACATTGTAAATTTCCAGTCCTTTTATTCTTAATAGTTTTTTTCTCTTATGTTTTAGGGATGCTTCTAGTAAATAGAATAAAAAGAGATTTTATTTTTGCAGTCTTTGTCTTTTAGTGGGGTGTTTAATTTAATTTGCTTTAATTATTAAAACGTCTATGTTTAGATTAATTTCTACCATTTAATTTTATGCCTTTTATTGATCTGCTATTCATTCCCCCCCACCCCTTTTTTATTTTAAATGAACTATTCTCATTTCATCACCCTGTCCCCCAAACTAGTTAGGAAATTATATACTCTATTTCTAATATTTTAGTGATTGCCAAAGAACTTTCAATATGTACCTTTTTAGTTGAATATTATTTTTATCCCTGGTATTGTAATTTGCCCTAGCTTTCTAACTCAATAAATTAGATGTTATTTTTGGCATTTAAGTACATCAGTTTATTTGTATTTTCTCTCATGTATAATTTCTTTGTTCAACATTTTTTCCTGGTTTTCAGACCTTACTTCTGGAATCATTTTCCTTCTTCCTGACATACATCCTATAGAAATTCTTTTGATTTTGTTGGTAGAAAACTCATTTGTCTGAAATACTTTCATATAGTTTTACTGAATATATTAATGAATATCTGGGTTGTCAGTTGTTTTCTGTTAGCCCTTTAAAATATGTCCTGCTGTCTTACAGCTTCTGCTGTTATAGATGCTGTTAAGCTCATCTATTTGTCATTCCTTTGTTAATAATGTGTCTATTTTTAAGATCTTCTCTTTTTCTTTGGTTTTCTATAATTTTAGTACAGTATACCTATATATGAATTTCTTTAATGTATTTAAATATTAATGAATTTGTCTTCTATGAATTTATCATGTTGTTACTTGTTGACATTTTTGATTCTAAAGATTTGCTTTTCCTTAATTTTGAAAAATTCTCAGCCATTTTTTTTTCTAATTTTATGTTTCCTCCACTTTCTCTTCTTTTCTCACCTTCTAGAGCTCTGATTATACATATGCTGGACAATTGCTATTCAAAGTGTGGTCTGTGAATCACCAATATTGGCTTGATATATGAGTTCATTATAAGATCTCTAGAAGATTCACATACATATTGAAGTTTGACAAACACTACCTTAGACCTTCTTACTTTGTCCTTCATATCTCTTAAATTTTCATATTTTCATCTGTTTCTCTATGATTCATTATTCTAAAGAACAAATTCTTCAGATCTTTAAGTAAATGATATTCTCATTATGTTTAATCTGATGTGCTTATGTTTCATCGTGAATCTCTCTCTAATTTGGAGTATTATATTTTTAATTTAAAAACATTGAAGGTTTTTTTCAAGCCTGCATGAACTCTTTTTTACTTTATTGTAACTTCAAACTTGTTCATTCCATTAAAAATACTTAACATAATTTTTATTTTATATCTGATAATTTCAATACCTATATTAATTATTCAAGGTTTTAATAGTTTATTTTTCTATGGCTGTTTCTCAATCATATTGGTTAGTTTTCTTGGTTTAATTTTAATTTTAATTTTTGTGATTTTTTTAGCATAAGCTCATGTCTCTGACAACTTTTATCAGTGGAAATTTTTCCAGCACTGGACTATGTCAAACTTCCTCAGGGAGAGTTTATGTTTGGTTGTTCTACATGACTAGTGGCACTACCAACCTGGGGCTACTTTAAACTAAATTTTCAACTTGGAGAGGTTTTTCTTGGCCACATATGTCATACTATAAATTCAGTCCCAGATGCAATTGGTGATCTGAATATGAATTCTCAGAGCATGGTTTTTCCCCTTCTCATCCATAACAAGGAGTGCAGCTTCTTTGTGATCTATCTCTATGAGACTATTGTTTTTTCTTTCTCTGACCATGTTGTCTTTTTGGGGTCCAGGCTTTAACAGGAGTCCTTCATCAGGCACCTCACCTTCCTTAAGCTTTAGGATATAAGCTTTGTTACTTATGGTTTCTTGAAATCCCAGTTCTAGGCTATCAGAGGCCAGTATATCCCTGGCGTATCCATTGGCTTCAATATTTAGCTATCTTGCTAAATTTTTACTTTTTAAATAACTTTTGACCATGAAAAAGTTTTGTTACTGTCTTGCCAACTAAGCTGTTAGGCATTTAAAGAAATACTTTGTATTTTTTTCAGCATTATTAAATATCCTTTATTAGGAAAGGTTTTCATGATACTTATCTAGCTATATTGCTAGAAAAAGAAGTTCTGGAGGGTTGCTTTGCATTTTTAATATATAAGGGAAAGTAAATTTGATTTTAGACTTGAACCTCTTCAGAATTTTCATTTTTTAAGACTTAAATTTGTAAAATGATTTAATTTGAGGGCTTCCATTTCTCTTCAGGAACTTCATAGTTAGTGGACTTACATGTATACATAGGTCAGCTAGCATATTATCATTAGAGTGTTTTTATTTTTGTTTTTTGTAGAACTATTAAGATTTTTGACAAAGTGAATGGGCTGATCTGAAGCGGAAAATAGAATAGGGAGTGAATTTTCAACGTTGGATGAAGAGTGGCATTAGGATAAATTTAACTGATGAATTCTTAAGGCCTATTTTAGAACCTTTTAGAGATAAAATTGTCATGGTTCAACGTAACTTTTATTAGTAAAAGAAGAGTACTGATATACTCTGCATCTGTTTTACTCCTTTGCTTCTCTCAGTAAAAGAAGAACTCTAACAGAGGAGAGAATGGGTTCTCCCAAACCACAAGAGTGAATAGTTGAGGCTATGAAGAAAAAAAAAAAAAAAAGAGCAAGAATGGGTTAACTCTTTGCTTAGTCTTTTTAAAAATTTCCCTCTATTTGATTTGCCAACTAGGAAAGGAAAGAAGATTTAATAGATTAAGTAGAATTGCTGAAAAGGCAAGTCAATCATTTCTTTGGTGAAGCAGAACAAGGAGGTCTGTGTTCCCGACTGTTAGTGTGGGGGTGGTGAAACCTATTGGAGTTCAATTCTGCTGGTCTGGAATCCTGCCTGTGGCATCTGCTTCCTGTATGATCCCAGATGACTGACTGACTTGATCATAATAACTATGCTATGCTAAATTACTGTTCATAGATGAGCAGTCATGAATCATGATGCTGGAAAGTTGAGTGAGACAATACCTGTAAGGTACTCATCAAAGTAGTTAATCAATGGGAGGTGCAAATATTTTATCTTCTAATTCAAAAGCAGACTTTCATTTTCAAGTCTATCTTGGTTTTCAAAATGCAAAAGAGGGATACTCTCAGGGAAATTTTAGGTGAGGAGCAGAGAGTTCAAGGGAGACTGGAGGTGACTTCCTACAGAAAAAGAAAGTAATGCGATAGGATTTACAAAAGGAAGAGAAAGAAAGTTCTGCCTTTCTCGTGGAACCTCAAAGGGCCCTATGAGTGAGCTGAAGAGTGTGAGAGGATTCAAGATGGCTGCTGGGCGAGTTTCCCAGGGCTGTTGTAACAAAGTACCAGAAACTGGGTGGCTGAAAACAACAGAAATTTATTCTCTCACAGTTCTGGAGGTTAGAAGTCTAAAATCAAGTTGTTGACAGGGCCATACCCCCTCTGAACAAAGAAGGAAGTATTCTTTCTTGCCTCTTGTAATTTCTAGTAGCCCCAGGTGTTCCTTGGCTTGTAGCAGCATCACTCCAACTCTCTGTCTCCGGATGGCCATCCTCCCTCTGTGTCTTTGTCAAAATTCTTCTTTTCTTATAAAAGAAACCAGTCATATTGGTTAAGCAGCCTACCCTACACCAGTATGACCTCATTTTAACTGATTATATCTGCAGTGACGGTATTACCAAATAAAGTCACATTGTGAAGTACTTGGGGTTTAAAACTTCAACATATCTTTTTGGAGGCAACAATTCAACCAGTAAGAACTGCTAAGTGGTCTGAGAATTCTTAGGAGAGAGATGGAGAGACCTAGTAGCAAGACTGGATTTCAGGGATGTGAGTGGGAGCCATGAGAGTGGATTGCGGCTGATTCTTCTTAGACATTCTAAGTCAGGACAATAACTTGAAGACCTGGAAAAATATTGTGGGACATTAGGGACAAAGGATTTTCCAGCATCTTATATAGCCACCATGTTAGTAATAAATTGATGTGTTTGTTGCTTAAGCTTGGAGAGTGGGTGAGTGGGTGAGTGGGGGCTACTGGTCACTGGTGTCCCCCCTCAGTCATACCAGCTCTCCATGGCTGCTTCTGGTCTGTTCATGCCAGCTTCATTTTGATTAACGACATTTCAATTGTTAAATCTTGTGAATACCACCCCTTGGGAATAGCTGTTCAAATAGAACATAGCTCTAAGGAGGGAGGAAGAAGAATCAGCTAGACAGAAAATTATTGAAAACTTTGGTGGTAAAAGGAAGGTTGGTTATTCTAGCTTGTTGGCGGAACAAAGTTAAGAGAAGACATGTTATTTCATTTTGTTCTTAATGTAGATATGATATGAATGAATTCATTGTCAAACAGGATGGCTCAAGGCCATCCTGTGGGCAGGAGAGTTTGGGATCAGGCACACTGCTGCTAGGTTGATATTGGAAAGACGCTTAGTTTTCCTACTGAGAAATTATTTTACTCCAGGTCTGACCTTTCTGGAAGTGTCCTCTAGGCTCTGTGTCAGGCCAGCTGGGATGAATGCCCTAACTCATGGATTCTTTCTTAGTTTGGAATCCATCCTGGCCATCTGGCAGGCAAAGATATAGCTATTTTCTCCTTATGGGGACCAGGGTGACTGGGCACACATACATACCATTGCTGGAGGCAAGTGACTCAAGAGAGGCCAGAGCCATTCTTGATTTCTTCCCTTTCCCCCTGTGCCTTTTGGTGACCAAATGACCTAGTTTCCAATGGGAATAAAGACACACTGACTTTCTTTAATATTTTTTACTAGTGGAATTTCATCTGAGATCTTTATGCTTCTGAGTGAATAAAATTTATTGTAAAATTATACTTAGAGTAATGAGTGGGACAAAAGTACAAGTGAAAGCCAGAATTAGAATTTTTAATGAGGCACTTGTGTCTTATATCCCATTGTAACTGCCTGGGTTAAACAACCTTATCATGAAGCATATTATTGAGTTTCTTATAGCCCACCTTAAAAGCCCATTGTGACTGCCTGGGCTAAACAACCTTATCATGAAGCATATTACTGAGTTTCTTTGAGGCAGCAACTCTGTTCTGGGATCTTGCCACCATCTACTTAAGCCATTATAAAAAGTGGACTTAGTTGGGCATGGTGGCTCATGCCTATAATCTCAGCACTTTGGGAAGCTGAGGCAAAAGAATCACTTGAGGTTAGGAGTTCAAGACTAGCCTGGGCAATGTAGCAAGACCTCATCTCTACAAAAATTAAAAAAATTATCCAGGTGTGTTGGTGCACACCTATAGTCCCAGGTATTTGGGAAACTGAGGTGAGAAGATCACTTGAGCCCAGGAGTGTGAAGTTTCAGTTAGCTGTGATGGTGCTACCACACTCTGTGCTCTACAGCCTGGGGAACAGAGTGAGACCCTGTCTCTATTAAAATACATTTTTTAAAAGGAGTACACTAGACTAGATGTTCTCAAGCTTATGAAGTAGTAGAGTTTGTTGGAGAGTGAGCTGTAGTCGTGAGGAGAATACTGTGGCTTTCTGCTCCTCCTGCGACCTCCTGTCCTCTGACCCCAAGCCACAACACTCTAAGAGAGCTATCTAGAGATGGAGAGCCCCTAAGAAAGCAAGACTGAACCTTATTACCCAGTTTTATTTCTCTTATGCAACATATTGGTGTTTTTTGCTTGGTTCCTGTTTAAGCTGGAGGAGAAAGAACTACAGAGACTGGGGGTGAAGAGGGATGAGCAGCACGGATATCTTCTCTTTGTTAGGTCAAGGAATCTTGAATTTCATCTAGGCCAAGTTGGATGCTGAGTTCAGGCTTGTGCCTTCCACAGATAATCCACTCAGGAGGACCTGATGTAGCCTAGAGGGCTTCAGGAGTTCATAGCCATGACCATGGCAGGTGTAGGGGGGAGGGATCAGGAGAGGTCATGTAGGGGAGCACCCCACATGGGTGGAGCCTGTGCCCCACAAGGGAGGCAGCTTGCAGATACCTGCTTCCAGGCAGGCACCTCCAGCCAGGGCAGCCAGTGAACTGAGTAGACCAATCTTCTTCTCCCTTCTTCACTGTGAAAGGGCAGAAGCAGGACACAGGGAGGAAAAAGGAGTGGATGATGCTCCTTGCCTCAAGATCCCTGGAGCCAGGAGTGAGGCCTGAGTTGGGGGTGGGGGAAGGAAAGGCCTTGAATTTGTCATAAAAATTAAAGTTTTAAACTGAACTGGACTACGATTTTTAATGTCTTGAAGAAATGGGAAAGCTAAAGAATATGTCCAAGATGTCATCAAGGGTCAGAGAAAGGTGCTTCAATAGGACATGGATGAGGCAGTGAATGAAGAAAAAAAAGTTTTATGATTGTATTCACCAAGCACAAACTGTATCGTTTTCTGGTTAGCTCAGTGGGGTGGGAGTCCTGGGGGGGAGAGAGAAAGGGCACAGGCGTATGCAAGGTCAAGTACAAGCCACCCGTGCTTGGAGGAGCAGGTGTGACCGTGTCTGTTGGACAGTGACTTCTGCTGGATGGGTGTGGGGATGTCTTAGGGACGCTAGCATGCTGTGTGGGGCCAGCCGAGAGCAGATCCTGCCCTTGCCTCCCCCTAAATCCCCTGATCTACTTCAAACTCTGCCTTGTCCCTGCTTAAGCCTTCTAGAATTTTGATGACATCTGAGAGAAAATGTGTGATGGATTCTGAATCAACAAAGATCTAGTTTTTATTACCTGGCATAATTGGGGGCTGTTTTGAATTAGAAACTAAGTTATCATAGATAGATAACAAAAGTTTCATTCCCTGCATATTTATCAGTTTGTGTCACCTTTGAATGTTCTGCTTTCTGGGCATGTAAAATTCTTCAATACATCATCGGCATAAATTCTTTCCATTCAAATAGCCATTTACAATTTATTAGATCTGCCCACTTCCTCTTGTCTTTAATCATTGGTCCTGCTAATTCAGCAAGGAATTAAAAAACTCAACAAATGTAAGTATTTTCTATCATGAAATTAATACAGTGCATTTAGAAAAATTTTTGGAAATTCAAAATTTATAGAAAAAATGAATCCAAATATTACTACCTAGAGAAAAAGAGAGTTAATAGTTTGTTACACTTGCTGCTAAACTCCTTTCTTTCGAAACTTTTTTTCTTTCCATGAACTCCTTTCTTTCCTTTCTAAAGTAGTTGTGATTATACTATGTATACAGATTTTTTACTCTGCTTTCAAAAACTTTGTTACATGTAATAGTCTATCATGTAAATTTATGGTAATCTATATACCCACTCACCTATTGCTGTGATCGAAGTTGTTAGCACTGCCAAGTTCATCTTTGTGCAGTGCACACAGGATAATTAGAGAACTTGAATGCACCATACGCACCTGTGTTTAGAGACAAAAACCCTCTAAGGCAGTGGTTCTCAACCTTCCTAATGTCTCCTAAAGCTGCAACCATTTAATATAGCTCCTTATGCTGTGGTGATCCCCAACCATAAAATTATTTTTGTTGCTACTTCATAACTGTAATTTTGCTACTGTTATGAATTGTAATGCAAATATCTGATATGCAAGATGTATTTTCATTGTTACAAAGGGGTTGCGACCCACAGGTTGTGAACCGCTGCTCTAAGGCTGTCCCAGCTTGCTGGGGGGAGCCCAGATAATGAAAGCTAGTTCCTTAGCTCTTCCAGAGTGAATGTCTCACAGGGTGCTGATAATGCCTGGGAAGGGGACAGGGGTTGGAGCATGTCAACTCAGGGCTTGTTAGATGCCTGACACAGAGTTAGTCGCTTTATGAATATCCGTGTGTACTCTTTACAACCACATTACAAAGTGGGTAGTATCTCCATTTTAGAGTTGGAGCTTGAGGCTTAGCAATAAGTATTAAATCACTTTGCCAAGGTCATACTCACTGAGTGGCAGAATCTGGTTGATTCTAAAGTCCAGGTTCTTTGTGTGATCCTCATTTCTTTCCACTGCACGTTGCACCTGTGGGACACACTTAAGAGGCTAAGGACTCCTGGGGCCTGGGAGGTGCAGGGAAGATATGGCCCTGTTGTCTGCTGCTTCTTCCTGGGGCTGGACCCGGGGTAGATTAGGGCAGGAAATAGTATTTTCTTACCGTTTAGCTTGGGGCCGCGCAGAGCACAGTGTGTTTTCTGGCTCTTGTACTCAGAAGGCTGGAGGTCACACCCCACTGGACCTCAATTTCCGTAATGCTTCTTTGGTAAGAAGCAAGACCTACTGTCCGTCCCTTTAACAATGACCCCTCTGCAGATTACCTGGAGTCAGAATAACTCCTCTGTAGTTTTTCTCTTACTCTGTGTAAAGAATGAGCTAATTTGAAAGATCACCACTAGGAGATGCACAAGATTCAAAGAAGTTAGAGCTGTGCTTGCTGATTTTTGTTCCGAGATTATCTGAGCTTTGCAGGTTTCTTTTGTTCTAAATCCATTGAGAATTGAGGGCAAAATGTCTGTTTCTCAGATCCCATTAACTGCCGGAAGTGGAAAAAAGGTTGGTTTTGCCTGTAGTTCCATCTAGTGATATAGGCTGAAGGAAATGACCCACCCGGTTCCCTGTGATAAGAATAATAATATGCACAGTGCTTGATTCCTTTCAGGGCGGCATCCACACTGCTTTGCCAGTTTGCTAGAGGGCGGTGATGATGGCAGTTGAATGGTTAACATTTTCACCCTGTACTAAGGCACCATGCTCACAGCTTTACACTCCCTTATCATATTTAACCACCATGTACATTGTCTCAATTCACAGATGCAATAATTTTGTTACCCCCATTTTATGGGTGAGGAAAATGGAGCATAGAGAGGTCAAGGAACTTACCCAAAGTGACCCACTCAGTAAGTGGCTTTAAACTTAAGATCTCTGACCACAGAGCTGCCCACTTAACCCAGGAGCTATCCTGCTTCTTGGCTGTTATCCCAACTTGACAGACTAGGGTCCATTTGATAAAGATTAGACTAGTTAAGGACCTTGTCCTTGGTCTCAGCTGTTTTAAGGAAGAAGCCTGGACTGGGTCTTCCTTCTGGTCTAGAGCGTTTCCCTTTATCTTGCGGATGCAGCATTTGTAAAAGGCCATGAGGAAGAAAGAGGAAGAGGTGGGGTCCATTGGTGGCGCTGAATGAAGGGGATCTCAATGCAAAGGAAACAGAGGAAGGGTGCTAGGCAGTTGACCCTGCTACCACTGGGCCTTTCTGGCTATGGCCACCTTGATCCTAGCTTGGGCCTACATTCTGGGCTCTGGGTAGAACAAGCTGGAGTAGATGGCAGAGCTTGAATAAAAACACCATGCAACCTGCTTTGAGTCATCCTGGCTTTGGAATTGCCTGGTTAGCTCTGTCAACAGTGGGTGGCAACAATCCCTTCCTGGAAGAGACAGGTGCTTTCTTCCACCTTTGCTTAGTTTTGTCCATGACAGTGTTGGAATTCAAAGCTGAATGATTGTACAGTCTTATTGTTGTGCTTAGAGGGATTTGCTTGTTTTTTTTTTCCCCCCCTCTGTCCACACTTCTATCCCTTAGCTGTTTGTCTTCAAGAGAAGCTCTCAGCTGTCACTCAGGCAACCTTGATAACTATTCACACTCCACTCTATCCTTGTCACCGCTGACAGCTGCCTTTGCTTGGAGACTTCACCCTCACAGTGATCCAGGACTCCAAAGCCTGAGAAGGCAGTGGACGCCTCCCCTTGCAGTGGATTCAGACACTGTCCCAAGGAGTCCCTTCTGCAAACCACAGTGCTGAACTGCAGAGAAGCATGGTACTTTTACCTTCACAGGCGAGGGTGAAGGGTCGGAACAGCTGGTTGAAATCTTCAGAAATTAGGGATGAATGGATGTTCCCTGATAGAGTGGAGAGTGTTTTGGGGTGCGGGGGTTCCCTTCCTATTATTTCCATCCAAAAGACATATGAGGCTTGAATCTTCTTCCTCCCTCCCTTCCCTCCCCACCTCCTCTGTCTTTTTTCCTTCCTTCCTTCCTTCCTTCCTTCCTTCCTTCCTTCCTTCCTATCTTCTCCCTCCCTCTTTCTCTCTCTCTCTCTGGCTTGGGGATATACAGGTATATGTTTCAGTTGCAGACAACAGTTTTGGTGATTTCTTATTGTGAGTTTAGCTAAAAAAATATTGGACAGTGAGTTGACAGTGAAGCTAGGTTAGATGGAGCTAGCTTAACTGATGTATAAACCTGCTGAACCAGTTTCTTCTTCTATTAATAATAACTACAGATTTGGGCAAGAAGAACTTTTGGAAGTTTTAAGACTTACATTAATTCTAATATTTTATTTTTGTGAAAAAATTAGAATTGCAAACTATTGTTTTGAATTAAGAAAGTGATGCAAATCTTTAGAAACACAATGTGGAGAAGATGTCGGTGTGGGTTCTTAATCTCCTGTGTTGTTATGGATGCAAAAAGTAATACTCCTGTCAGGGCCACCTACGTAGCATGACCCACCATAGGGCTTCTAAACTGTATCCACATAGAATACCCCTCAGACTGTGGGGTAATTACACAAAGCTGACCATTTATGGCCTTTTGGGGCTTGCTTGTGTGTCTTAAACACTCTTTAGACAAATAAATTGTCCCAGTGGTCTATATTTCGTGCCCACTTTTTTCATTCCTGTGTACAGAGCTGAACTGAGTTGGCTGCCTGTTCTTGGTGCAAATATAATGGCCCAATTGTCCCCTTATGCCAGGGGGTGGGCGGTGGAGCACACCAGAGCCCTGTGGGAACCCACAGAAGGGAGGTGGCTATTTGGACATGTAGCCTGTAGTGGAGACAACTTAACGACCATGCCCGGGGCATTCCAGAGTTTATTTAATGATAAAACTGGCCCCAAATTTTCCACTGGGGCTTGTTAGTTCTGTACAGCACACGATGGGGTGAGAATACAGTTAAACACACATCCTAAAGGAATTTTAACTTGTAAGGAAATGGTAAATTCCCTCTGTGATTTGATTTGAAAATAACCGTTTAAAAGATTGTGCCAGAAGAGTCTTTTTGCTAACCCAGTTCCTATAAAGCAGAAAAACAAAATAGTATTTGAATCTATGACTACACTTGTCATTGCAAGTGATTGAAGAGTGAAAAGTCATCTTTTGTGTCATGTAAATAAAGAGAATGTGGTTATCAATTGAATTATATATACATATATTCTTTGGAATCCAGTCAAACTGATTCATGTTGATGTAGCCTCAATGTGCCATTGGCCCGACATTTATGGTAAATAAATTGGATGTGAAGGTCTTTAATGAATCAATGTTCATTCCCCAAGTATCAACTCCCTTTCATTATTACGGTGGCAGGTACCAGGTTTCTAGTTTTGTTGGAGTCAGTGGCAAGCCTGGAGTCAAGGAGTTGCCAAGGGGATGGGTGGTTGCTAGGAGGATATCTCTGAGCTGAGGACAGACTCCTGGGGTGTTAATAGCATGGATGACAGGGAAATTGAGAAGAATGGGCATGTCACCTTCTGATGACAGCACCACCACTAACACCTTGGCTTGATGGACCTTTTCTTTTCTAAGCCTGGGTTTTTTGCAGATGGTCTCTCATTAACTCATTAGTTAAGCTAATTAAAGGGGCTCTGGGAAGGAAGGTGGGGGCCGCAGGCTCTGGGTATTCATTTTGCTTTCTATTCCTTTTGGTGGTGAGGACAGGAGTGATGCAGGTGGTCAGGGAGACCTCATCCCAGGGCACTGTGGGGATTGCTTTGAAAACAGATTGACTTCCAGGCCAGGGAGGGGGGTTATGCAAAGGCATCAAGGATTTGGATAAAGCTGGGGCAGATGATGGAGCAGGGCAGGACGTCTCAATGAAAGGAGGCTTAGGACAGAAGCAAGAAGATCATAGAAAGAATAAAAAAGGAAGAGGTGAGACAAGAAAGTATAACACAAACGCTGAGCCCTACTGTAAACTATGGGCTTTAGTTAATGATAATGCATCAATATTAGCTCATCGGTTACAACAGCTGGATCACACGAATGCAAGAAGTTAACAATAGGAGAAACTGGGAAGTGGACTTCAGGGGATTTGTGGGAGTTCTCTGTACTTTCTACTTAAGCTTTCTGTAAACCTAACAGTTCCTTCCAATAAAGTCTAATTAAAAAAAAAATAAAGGAAGTGAGAGGAGAAAGTTGTGGCAAGCTGAGCTAAAAGCCCTACTGCCAGTGCTGACAAGTTAACCTTCTAGTTGAGTTCAAGGTAGGAAGAAAAATAGAGAATTTTCAGAATGAATTGAAGGGAGAGAGAGTAGGTCCTGCCAATAAAGTTAGGAGAGAAAATATAACATGTTAGAATTTCCCTGGATCGGGGAAGGTGGGAGTGTGGTAATGTCAGCACAAATAGAGATGAGAGCGTGTATGTGGCGTGAAGAAGGCCTGCAATACTCTGCAATTAGATGGGAGCTGGGCCCAGGGAGAAGACTAAGAAGTAGGTGTGAGAAGGTCTGATTAATGCCAACAATGACACTGATTACCGTTATATGAAGCACTTACTCTATACAGGCATTGTGCTAAATAAGCCCTTTATGGACACTATTTTATTTACTTTTCATAACCACCACCATAGCAGGCGCCATTTTCATCTCCACACCTGGAATAAAGATGCTGAGATGGGGGAGGTTAAGTAACTTGTCCAGGATCACATGGATCACAGGCATCGGGGCCAGGGTTTGGAGCCACAGTGGCTAATGCTGCAGAGTGGCTCTTCACCACTGCACCTTGTTCCCTGAGTGCCGCTCTCTGAATAATTTCTTGCTTTGGAAGTAGCACTTTATTAGTTAAGGCGACAAAATAGCATGAAATTGTACTTTTGATATTTTCCTCTGTAATTTGTTTCTACCGCACCACACACCCACAATCCCTTGCTCTATACAGATTTTCAGCTCACTGATGACATTTGTTTTCTGAACTGGAAAGAAACACAGAGGCTGAGCTAGGCTATCAGAAGAGGCCCTGCGTGAGGGCCCCCCTTAATATAAAATTATTCCCTGGTAATTATAACTAATTTAGAAATGATAGCACAAAAATATGCACATAGTTATTATGCCCAATTTCAAATGGGGAGCTGTGTGCACTTGACTGCAGTGTGGCAGATTTCCTGAGTAATACCATGTGTCAGAGTCCATACCAGGTGCTGGGGAGGGAAAGATAAACCAGACTACATCCCTGTTCTAAAAGAAGTCATGTGGTGACATATATGAAAACAAATAGCCCCACTTTGTATAATAAATAGATTTGAAATTCTGTTCAATATGCAAATCCCACCCAGACCACACTGCCTCCGACTCCAGAGAATTCCCAAGGCTGGATATGGCACCTCTTCTAGAAGACATTGTAATACTGAATCTCAGCTGCTGAGTCTTCAGCCAATCTCCTGTTGGTGTTTATACACTGTGTGAACATGGCCCAGATGAGGAAAACAAAGCTGCATGCAAAACCAAACCCACACCCACTCCCAGCATTATGCAAAGCTCACACCACATTCTTGGCTGCCTCCAGTCTTGGAGAGGTATACAGAAGGAAGATAATTATTGATACATTCATCCCCAAATAACTGTGGCTCTGGAGACCCTGTTATGTGCTGCATATGACAGTGACAGACTGGATCTTTGGGGAGCCAATGGGACTTTGCTTACTCTGCTATGGCATTCCCAGATAAACAGGGGTTGGTTCATCTGCCCAGCCTTTATAGCATCCCAAATACATTACCATAGACTCATTAGATGACTCAAGGAGTAATGTATTTTCCAGATCTTTGGTAGTATAAATAACCAACAGTTCACAGGGACTACTGACAGAGCCATTCGCAATCCCTAACAGTGCATCCAGCTATAGTCATAGGGCTACACGAATGGAAGATGCTGTAGGTATACACTGAACACATGTAATGGGGATACTAACTCATTCCCATTCCTCTCCTGCAATTTGGAAATTATTCCCCTCATCTCAAGTAGTCCATTCATTTATTCATCTAGCTAGAGTCGGGTACCCGTGATATATCAGGCACAGTTCTAGGTACTAGAGATACAGCAATGAGCAAACACTTAAGCCATCATTGAACTTACATTCATGTGCATGTTTGTGTAGATGAGGCAATGAATAAATTAATGAACAATGCACAAATAAATAAATAAAATGTGCAGCATGTCAGATGATAAGGGTGATGGAGAAAATTTAGAGCAAAAGGGGAACCTCAGAAGAGCTTATCTGCGGGTAGGTTGCAATGTTCAGTTAGAAGGCACTTAATGTAGGTGAGTGAGTGAGTCATGTGGCTGTTTGGGGAAAAACATTCCAGGCAGAGGAAAGAGTAAAGTGCAAAGGCCCTGAGGCAGGGCATGCTTAGTGTGTCCAGAGATATCCAGAAGGGCACTGCATAGGGACAGAGTAAGGAATGGAGGTGGATGGAGATTAGATCAAAGAGGTGATGAAAGGCCATGGTGGCCTTGGATCTTTGTCTGAGGGAGAAGGTGAGCAACTGCAAGACTTGGGCAGGGGAGAGGCATGATCTTTCAAGAGCATAGTTATAGCTGCTCTGCTGAGAAAAGTCTCTAGGGTCATAAGGATAGAAGTCAGGAGATCAGTTAGAGGTTACTGTAACAACCTGATGACAGAGGATGGTGGCTGGGACTAAGACAGCAGTGGACGTGGCTGACAAATAATTGGACTCTGGATACATTTTAAAAATAGTTTCAACAGGATTTCACAAGAGATTGTATGTAGGATATTAGACAAAGAGAAGCATCAGGCATCTGACAGCAACATTCCAGTGGAGATGGCTATTTTATGCAAGTTTGAAGTTTAGGGAACAGATCTGGGCTAGAGATAAATTATGCTTTGCCAGCAATAGAGGGTATTTACAGCCACAGGCCTAGATGAGATCACCAAGGCAGTGAGTATAAATAGAGCAGAGAGGCCAGAGCAGAGTTCTGGGGCTCTCTGTTTACTCCAGTCAGTGGAGGCAGATGTATAGGGATGTACAGGTAGTTGTATACTTGTTCTGTAGGAAAGAAAGTAAATTGAACCTTTATTACCTATTTGAATGAATGCATATTTCAGCACAGGATGTTAGAATTGGCTAGGGTATCAGAATTGGCTGGGACGTTTGAGATCATTTCAGACAGAATCACCTGATGAAGAAACCGAGACCTAGAGAAGAGAAGTGAATTGCTCATTGTGGATCAGCTCTTTTGTGGTTTTTAGTTGTAGAGGTGTAATGAGGTGTGTGTGTGTGTTGTATGTGTGAGTTGTGGGGTGTGTGTAGACTGAGCCCCTCATGTTGAGTGCCATTTGGCATTTACTAACCCCACAAGTGACCTTGGCGATTCTTAGGTGAATACCTCTTCAGAGCCATGGGATTTGAAAGTAGAGTTCAGGCATGGAGCTGAGGTGGTAGCAACTTTTACAATTTGTTTTCATCCCTTCTCTTCCTTCCTTTGAGGTGTTAGTGCTCTTAGATTCTGTGACAAGTTTCTCTTCAGGGATTAGCTGAAACTTGGTTGAGTGTGAAATTACTGTATTTTCGATGCTGGTTCTCCCAAGGGTATTTGCATTTGAATTCCTATATCTTCCATGGCAGAATAAACAGCTTTGTCACGTTAGGGGTGCAGTTGAGGGGGATGGCTGGGAGGGTTTTAGAAAAGGAATTAGCTCATGGTGTTTCCCCTATGCTTCTCTGAGATATAGAAGGCATGCAAGTATAAGAATAGGTCTTCTTACACATATGGGGTGAACCATACTACAGGTAGTCTGGGCACTTAAGACTGGAATGTGGGAGGTTGAGTCAAGAAGGAAAACAATAATGGAGTTTATGATAAAGATTATGTATTTTTAATATACATTAAGTCATATAAACTTTATAACATTTCATGGAAGAAGGTGTCTTTATCTTCATTTTATAGATGGGAAATTGAGGTTCAGAGGAAACTAGAGGACAAAAACAAAGAGGAGAAAAAGTGGGTTTTGAACTTTAGTCTCTACACTCTCAAAGCCAAACTAAGAAGCAGTTTTAAAGGGCTTAGCTCTCCTAGATATTATGGAGATGAAGAGCATGGGCTTTGGAAACACAGCAGTTGGTTTTAAATCTTGGCTCTGCCATTTACTATCTGTGAGACCTTGGACAAATTGTGTATCCTTGAACCTGGGTTTCCTGGGAAGATTGAGTAAAATAATGTATTTAAAAGATACAGTGCAGTGCCTGGCACATTATAGATGATGAATTTATGGTAGAAATTATTAACATTCTAGCTATTGGGGCGGTGCTGGCCCCATATACCAAGGGTTGTGGGTTCGAACTGGACCTGGCCAAACCACAACAACAACAACAACAACAACAACAAAAGATTCTAGCTGTTGAGAGGCTGGCACACGTTGGTATAGACACACTAAACTTGAGGGCTGGTGCCTGTTGCGTTTAGCTGATGCCCATGCTTTTCAGTTGGTCAATATTCTGATCTGGGGCACCCTGGGAAAGATTCCTAACTCCCTTTAGGCCAGATAATAAAGGCTGACAGCCAAGCCAACTGTGGAGGGTAGGGGATTAAAGGTTAGAGTGGGAGCAGCAGCAAAAGCACTAATACCATGGCAGTGCCCAGGACACAATACAATCTGCATGCCCACCATGGGAATTTGAACTTCACCAACACAGAGGACTCTTCATGTCAGATTCATTGAATATGACCCACCATAAAAAACCCATAAAAATGATGCAGGAAATGAACAAAAAATTCACTAAAGACATCAACTTATTCAAAAAAATTATGTAGCACAGCTTCTTGAAATGAAAAATTCATTGAAGGAAATACATAATAAGGTGGAAAGCCTTAAGGGTAAGCTAGACTGGGTAGAAGAAAGAATCTCAGAGCTAAAAGACAACACCTGTGAATTAAGCAAGTCAGTTAAAGACAAAGAAAAGATAAATAAAAGTAACAGATAAAGCCTACAAGAAATACGGGATTATGTAAAGAGGCCTAACACAAAAATCATAAGTATCTTTGAGGGTAAAGATGAAAATACACAAATAGGTCTGGAAAACCCATTTGAAGGAATACTTGAGGAATATTCCAGGTCTTGCTAGAAATCTGGACACCCAGGTACTAGAAGTGCAATGGACTCATGGGAAATACATTGCCAAGAGGCAATCACCACCACATAGATTCATCAGACTTGCCAAAGTTACTTCTATAATTATAAGGTGAAAGCATCAGGTACCTTACAAAGAAAAACATATCAGGCTAACTGCAGACTTCTCAACTGAGACCTTACAAGCCAGAAGGAACTGGGGCTCCATTCTCAGTCTTCTCAAAATAGTGGCCAACCTAGAATTTCATATTCTGAAAAACTAAGTTTTTTTTATATGAAGGAAACATAAAGACTTTCTTAGACAAACACTGAAGGAGGTACTTAGATTTGCATTACACACTGTTCAGCATAGTAGACACCTAGCAGTGTTAAACTATCCAAATGCTAAAGTTCAGAGTCCATATACCACACTGGTGCTAGAGGTATAACAAAGCTGTGAAGTACTAGTCAACGAGATGAACAGAAATACACATCACTTATCAATCCTTTCAATAAATGTGAAAGTATTGAACTCCCCTCTTTACAGACATAGGCAGGCTGAATGAAAAAAAAAAAAATTACAAGCCAAGTATCTACTGTCTGCAGAAAATGCATCTAATCCACAGGGCTCATTCAAATTTGCAATGAAAGAATGAAAAACAGCATTCCATGCAAATATAAATAAAAAATGTTGGAAAAGGAATACCTTTTTCAACAACCTGAATGGAATTAAAGACCACTCTTCTATGTGAAGTTTCAGAAGAATGGAAAAAGAAACCACATATGTGCTCCCTGTTGAACTGGAATTAATGAATCAAACCCATGTGCACATGTGGTAGTAAAACTCAATGGAAATCAAGCAGGTGGGAGGGGGCAGGAGGGATAAATTCACACCTAATGGGCATAAAGCACACTGGGTAGGTGAGGGGCACACTTTAAACTCTGACTCAGACTGTACAAAAAACAATTCGTGTAACCAAAACATTTGTACTTCCATAATATTATGAAATTAAAGAAAATATGGAACGCAAAAATAAATAAATAAATAAAACATGCCAGCTTGGCTCCCATTGCTCAGTAGTTAGGGCACTAGCCAGATGCCCTGGGGCTGGTGGGTTCAAACCCAGCCTGGGCCTGCTAAACAACAATAACAACAACACCAACAACAACAATAACTAGCTGGGCATTGTGATGGGTGCCTGTAGTCTCAGTTACTTGGGAGGCTGAGGCAAGAGAATCACTTAAGCCCAAAGAGTTTGAGGTTGTTGTGAGCTGTGATGCCATAGCACACCATCGAGGGTGACATAGTGAGACTCTGTCCCCAAAAATAAAATAAAATAAAATAAAATAAAATAAAATAAAATAAAATAAAATAAAATAAAATAAACCAAAACATTCCTGTAACACAGGCAAAACAGAGCTCATATCCAAGGTTACTTGGGTCTGAGTCTTCCTGGCAGTTGTCCTTATTTTGGCTCAAGTAAACTCTTTAAATCACGTTTTGTGCCTTGGCCTCTTCCTTTTAGGTCGCCAAAGCTCTCTAAAAGGCAATGATGTTTATTTGGGATTAGGGCATTGCAACGGGAAGGCACATGCCATAGTAAGCTATGTGTGTATTCAGGGAGGTAAAGCAAGGTTTTTAAAGGACAAAATGAGGGGGATTATATAATTTAAAAAGTAATTCCTGGCTACAAAGATGCATAACAGAATGACACTGGTCTGAGATTGGACATGCTGTTGTTGGGTGGATATCCACACAGAAGTATTTTTTGCTAAGGTTGCATGCAATGGCCTTTGTGCCAGGTTTTGGCTTTTATAGAGTTTTTTTCATTATCAGGCATACAAGTGTGAGAATACTCTCTTCATGATTTTCCCTGGTTCTATTTGTCAGGGTTCTTTTAACCTGAGTTACTCCATTTTTTTCCCCCCTGACCACTTTCACATCACTTTGACAAGTTTGTATTTGTATGGTGGAGGTACTCTGTCTGGATAACTGGCATTGGCCATTAAGAATCAAAGATCCTTTTCTCTTGGACAGGAGACCTGCTGAGAAATTCACTTTATGCAGACAACTCCTGCTGCTACCAAATATAATGTTAGGCAGAATGCAATAACCATTTTAAAATTACTTTTAGACTTCTTGATAAAATTTGAGAGCTAACCTATATTCTTTCCTTAGAGTTATAGAAAATTTCATCAGTTCATTTGCTACCCATTTCTTACTGTAAATTATAGATAGCCAAGATTCATAAGCAAATGTCTAAATAGTATCGAAAAAAGTGGCAAAAAGGAAAATCATTGGTGGCTGGAGAAACTTAGAGGGATCAGGAAAGACATGAGTCTTTACTAGAGACTTCAGTGACAGGTAGAATTATTTTTTTGCTGAGAACCAGAAACCCATAACAAAATCTTTTTTTTTTTCCTTTTGGTTTTGAGAGAATCTCATTTTGTTACCCCTGGTAGAGTGCGTTGGAGTCGTAGCTCACAGTAACCTCAAACTCTTGGGGTCAAGTGATCCTCTTGCCTCAGCCTCCCAAGTAGCTGGGACTACAGGCCTGCCACACAATACCTGGTTATTTTTTAGAGATGGGGTCTCACTTTTTCTCAGGCTGGTCTTGAACTCCTGAGGTCAAGTTAAAAGTTGTGCATGTCTTTGCAATCAATTCATTTTGAAAAATGGACCTTAGCAAAAAAAATGAATTAGACATTTCTTTTTTTGTTCTAAAATTACATTTACTTAGTGAAACAAGGCGAGACGTTTTCATCACTATATGCAATATGTATGTACTATTGCTTAGTCATATTCTTCTACCTTCTTTTCCATTAATAATAAACATAATGATAATTTATTTGACAGATATTACCTATTATATCCAATGCATTCTATTGGGCATCACTGATGTTCAAAGATAGTTTCTGCAAATTAGACATTTACTATTTGAACTAATTAGTTATCCTTTATGATTAATCCTTAAATAGAAAATATTTGAGTTCCATTTTTAACAGAAGCCCTAGAAGTGTGAGCCATTAATTTAGTTTTGACTTTCACTGACCTAGAGTTTCAGGAAAAGAGAATTTTTCTTGATGTATTGTTTTATATAGCTTTAGTTCAAGAACAAAAATGGGATTTTACTGGTCTCTTTGGGATTTTACTGGTCTCTTTAGAATTTTTAGTGCAGAGGTTTTTCATGAGGAATTTCTTTCCTTAATTTTCTCAATCAATTGTAAAACAAAAGTATTTAAATAGTGAAAGGGTTCCTGAACCCAGTAAACCCATCATGCTGATAGGGCTGTGACCATGACATTGGAGTTAAATATGTCAAAACTGTTCCAACACAAAGTGAATTTTGTCCTCTGGAGAGCTTACAGCTGGTTTATTTTTGAGTTTACTGAAGTTTCAAACATTCTGCTGAAGTCAATTTAAATCTCCCTTATTTATTTTCCTAAGTGTACATGTTCTTGTGTTTGCCTTTGTGGTGGTTGTCAGTGCTAAGATTCATAGTTTGTTACTTTTCAAGCATCACTGGAGGCTTTAGTTCTCTGTTTTTGAGGTAACAATAATAGCTCAGTGAGCCTTTGTGATTTTAATGGTTTAAACACACCAATTAAGAGGCAGAAATTGTCAGAATGGGTAAGAATGCAAGACTCCATTGCATGTGATGAGAAACAGTGCAACTGAAATATAAACATACAAATAACATGAAAAGAAGTTGATGGAACAAAATGTGTTAAAAAACCAGTAAGTGTATGAAGGCTGAAGTGGGTTATTTTAGGATCATATAAAATAGACTTCAGGAAAAGGAGTAATCCCCATAAATGTATTATTGTATACAGCTATGACTTAATAAAAAAAAATAAAAAAAAAGAAAAGGAGTATTGCCAGAGATAAAAAAGAATGACAAAAAATATTAATTCATTAGAAAACAAAACAAACACAAATGTGCTTAAAAACAGCCTTGAAATACATGAAGCAAAAATTGACATAGGGAGATAATTCTGGCATTTTAACAGAAAATTTTTATTAACTACCTCTCTGAAGTTGAGAGGCTTAATAGCCAAAAATCGGTAGTAAATACATAGAGGATTTGAACTGTCTTGACCTAATTAATAGTTGTGAATCCCTCATTCAACCACTGAAAAATGAACATCATCTTACTGTGCAATAGAATTGGTTTTAGTGTACATGGTATGTAAAATATATACTATATTTTGGGCCATAAAACAAGCCTCAAAAATTTTGTAAGAATTGAAATAGTACAGAATATGTCCTTCAACCACATGAAATTTGTTAGAAACCAATGACATTAAGGTATTTAGGAAAATCCCAAATGTTTCACAATTTAAAAACATTTAAAAATATTGATGGGTCACAGAAGAGGCCACCAATAAATTGTAACACATTTCTTAACTTGATGAAAATACAATGTGTCAAAATTTATAAGATTCAGCCAAAGAAATGCTTTGAGGAAAATTTGTAGCTTAAAATGTTTATCTTAGAACAAAGAATAGTGATCTGAAGTGTCACCTCAAAACACTAGTAAAAGAAGAGTAAAGTAAACACAAGAAGGAAGAAAATAATAAATACAAGAGCAAATACTGCTGAAACAGAAGAAAATGATAGAGAAGATTAACAAAGCCAAAAAGAGGTTCTTTGGAAAGATAAACAAAATAGATAGACTTTTAATTAAACTGATGAGGAAAAAGGACATAAATCAGCAACACTGGGAGGAAAAGAGGGATTATTACTACAGATCCTACAAACATTAAGGGGATAGGCGATAATCCTGTGAACAAAAGTATGCCCCCCAAATGAGGTAACTTTGATGAAATAGACAAATGTCTTGAAAAATTCAACTAAATTTGATGTAAGATGAAACAGACATTCTGAATAGCATTTTATTTATAATGAACTGAATTTATTGCCAAAATTTTCATATAATAGAAAATTCAGGCACAAATAGTTCCACCGGTAAATTCTTTGGGACATTAAAAAGAATTGTAACCTAAACTATTTCAGAGAACAAAGGAGGACAGAATATTTTCTAGGTTTTGAAGCCAGCATAACCCTGATACCAAAATCTGACAAAGAGAAGGCAAAAAAAAGAAAAAGAAAGAAAATTCAAGATTATTATTTTTCATAAACCTAGATGTGAAAATCCTCAAAAAATTAACAAATTGAATCCAAAACTGTATGAAAAGAATAATATAAAAAGTTTTTTTATAGAAATTGAGAAGCTTATTTTAAAATTTACATAGAAATGCAAATGACCTAAAATAGCCCAGTAACTTTTAAAAAGAATAAAGTTCAAGGACTTATATTATCTGGTTTTATAACTTACTATAGAGTAATTAAGATTATAATATTTGTGAAGAGATAGGCCTACAGATCAATACAAGTAACACAGATCAATAGAAGAGGAGAGAGTTCAGAAATAATCCCATGTATGTTATATATATATAAACATGCATACATTATATATGGAGAGAGAGATAGTTGATTTTCAACAAATGGTGCTTCAATAACTGGTATTGATATGAAAAAAGAAACAATGGCCTTCATTTTACTCCATACACAAAATAAATGCAATATTAATCACAGACATAAATATAAAAAATTTAAAAGAAAACATGGAAAACAATTTTATCACTTCAAGTAGCCAAGGATTTCTTAGATATAACATTATTAGGCACAAACTGTAAAAGAAAAAAAATGATTAATTGAATTTCAATCATGCTCATGTAATGAAACTCCAATAAAAACACTACACACTGAAGTGTGAGTTAGAGTCCCTGATTAGCAATACTCTTTGAGCATTGCCACTCTTTGATGCCAGAAAAGTAATACATCCCTGAGGATGATGGAAGCTGTGTTTTGCAACTCTCTTCAAAATTATGCAACTTTGCTGCACATCTCTTCTGGCTGGTTCTAATTTCTCTCTTGTTGCTATAATAAAGCTGTTAAGTATACCATGCTCTGAGTTCTGTGAGTCATTTTAATGAATTATCAAACCCGAAGGAGTCTGTAGGGACACACAAACTTGTAGCCAGCTGGTCTGAAGTGACAGCGGCCCTGGGGACTCCCAAACTTGAAGCTGATATCTTAAGTGAGCGCAGTCTTGTGGAGGACTGTGCTCTAAAACGTTGCGGTTTATAAAACTCATTGCAAATATCGTAACTTAAAATCTTTCCTATAAAATATAAAACAATTTTTGAAAATTTCTATGAGAGATCTTTGAGATAATTTACTGTGAAAGGGTTTGCAAATGAAAAACTTTATGCAAGGGGCAAGTGTAACCACCACTCAGGGAAGAGCAGATTCTCAGCTTTGTAATCCAAATGCAGTGACAGCCTCTGGATGCCTGGTTTTTGCAGATATTCGTGTTGCATTATGACTGTTGTGGCCAGTTGCCATTTTAGCTTATTCTCTCCCTCAGAAAGCAGACACATTTCTGTTCAGAATTCACCCCCTCTCCACCTTCCCAGCCTCCAATTCCACATTTACTTCTCTTACTGGGACAGATAACACCAACCAACTTTAAATCTAAAAGTGTGTCCTTTTTGGTTTAAACCAAATTAATACGTTTCTTTCCTCTGACCATGGTGATTGACTCATGTGGCCCATTTGAGTTCAAGGAGCTAAGGAGAGACATTTTCTAAATGCTTCTAGGAAAGAAATTTTCTTGAAATTTGAAAAACCTGCCTGAGAAGACACTCTCTTCCTGCTGGATGTTAAGGAGAAAGCATATAGTTCCAGAAACCATTGGCAGCCACCTTTCACCCACAGGATGAAGCCTTAGGAATAAGACACTGCATAAAGCAGTCTTTGGTATCAATGTTAAGTGGCTCAGTCACACCTCACCTGCAGTTCAGGTGACCTCTGAAATTTCCAGTTACATGGGTCAATGCATTCCCTTTACTTTCCAGTCGATTTGGATCAATGCTTTGTGGTCCTTGCATCCAACACCTTTCTGAGACAGTAACTTTAATATAGAAGATAATTATGGTTTCGATAGAGAATTGATGTTAAGTATAGGATAATATCATACTTACATGAGAGAAAAGGCATTACATCATATGACCTTCTCTTCCCCTCCTCTAAATCCCTTGTAATAAAAGGGATTGTTCCTTTCATGGAAAACAAGAAAAAGCAACATCAACATACCGGAAATTATGAAAAACTTCCTGGACAATGGAAAATAATGAGATTGACTTGAGAAGGACTGAGAAAACACACAGAGAAGACAGCTAAGTAGATAACAGCTGATTTTGAGAAATTTTATGAGAACAAAGGACAGGAAGGGTCATGTGGTAATAGTGGGTCATTATTACTGAACAGAGTTCAGTTAAGCCTATAAATTCTCTCACACTGAGCCATAAGTTACAGGGGTTAAGAGTGGGTAAGTGGGACATAGACCCTAGGTTCAGACACCAGGATCTGCACATAAGCAGGTAAATTATTGCCTGGGCAGGGCTCCAACATAGGATGTGGGAGCCTGCTAAGTGCATATAGTCATATAGTCAGCTCGTACATTCAGGCCCTTGGCGCGGGTGAGAAAAGACCTTTTGCAATTGTGAAGCTATCTAAATTAAGTTTCCCAGGTCTTCTTTCATAGAGAGGAGTGGGAAGTGGTAATTACCTTTTAAGGTTAATCTAAAGAAGTCAACTCAGATGCAGATAAAATTGTACATGCCACATATTTAATACATCTTTAATATTGATAATAGCAAAAATTGGAAATAACCTGAGTGTTAAACAATAGGAAAGAGATGTAATAAATTATTGAGCATTCATATGATAATATGTTGTGCTGCCATTAAAAATTATGTTTTCAAAGATTATATCTAAATTTGAGGAAAATATATAAGATATATTAAGGGATCAAAATAGAATTAAAACTATATTTTGGTTGGAAACTATATCAAACCAAATATTCCCTGTGATTATCTCTGAATGATATTGGTTTTTATTTCTGCATTCTCTAGTGTTAATATTTAAAATGTATCATTAATTTAATTATAAAATTACCTCTCTCTCTATGAGGTGTGTATGTCAATGAGTCTGAGGGCGGCGCTGGAGAGAAACCCTAGATGCAAGAAGATTCTCTTGCTTTCTGGGATAGAAAGTGTGTTTACAGTTTTGTAGGTTGTTTTGGTTTTGTTTTGTCATCATTCACATCAACATGCACCTACTCAAATAAATATTTATTTCAACTAACTCATGTGGTGAGAACAAAATCTTTGTGCATTCATGTAGAGGGTGACACACACAATCCATACACCCACTTATACACATACACTCCTCCAAATCTATGTCTGTATATTCTGGCCAACAAGAGCTGGAAAATGTTCAGCTTGTCACCATTTTTTTTAGCCCACATCTGGTAGATTGAAAAGTTATGAATATGTCTGCAGCAGAACATTTTGCCAAAAAATAAATAAATAAAGGGCAATCTTTCTTTGCTCTAAATCTTTAACATTTTAATTAATTGGTGTTTTCTTACATTCTAGTTGTTTTTAGGATTTTAAGATTATTATTCACTGGTTTAAAAGATACTTTATTTGTCTTTTTTTATTTTACTATTTAATGTTTAGTGACTATTTGATGTTTGCAATATCCTAGCGATACCTAGGCATTATACTATTCTCCCCCAAAGTTACTTAATTAGAATAACATTGTTATTTCTCACAGTAGCTCTCTTCATTTTTGTAATTGATGAGGAGATAACAGTGGTTTTGAAAAGTGCTTTGAAATAGAGCTTTGATTTGTTTGGAACTGATTTTTAATGTGAGGATTTAGGTCAAGGCCATTCAACACACTTATGCAATTTTATATTCAAGGTAAATCAATTTGATAAATCATCATTTTATGCTTAAATATAGAACCTTGAATTTACCCTTCCATCCTCTGGTTCTCAGGAAATCAGTTTGGAGGAGGGTAGAAAATACAGGTTTGGGGTTCATAACTGGCTTCATTTGGAACTCTGGATCTACCATGTCCAAACTGTATGTTTTGGGGTAAGTTACTTCTCTTAGTTTCAATTTATATGTCTGTAAAATGAGGGTAATATTAAGAACTAAAGGGAATGACATTTGTAAAGAAAAAGAAAAAGATGCACTAGTACAGAGCTTGAATATGAGTTGATTAAATGTCTCTAATTTTTTATACCATACAATAATCATTGTTATTTTTCGATATTAGGGGTTTGGTATTCCATTTAACTGAACTAGAAGTTAGGAGGTTTAGAATCCAGCCTAAGTTTTCCTGCTGTCTGACTGAAGTAACCATGAGCCTCTTTCTTCACCTGTAACATGAGAGATTAGAGGAGCTTACTAAGGCTTCTTCCAGTCCTGAGTGGGAATTTTGAGCACAAATCTTAATTTGCAAAGCCACCCATGCAACAGGCATTATGGACATGTCAGCACTGAGATGGTTAGAATTAGCAAAAACTTCCTGAAAGAGTTTCTGTGTTCGAGGCTGATCCGTCTCCCTTCTCTTCTCTCTCTCTCTCTTTTTATCTATGACAAGGTCTTACTCTTTCTCCCAGTTCAGAGTGTAAGTGGTAGTATCATAGCTCACCATAGCCTCAAACTCTTGGCCTGAAGCAATCCTCCTGCCTCAGCTCCTGAGTAGCTGAGACTATAGGTACGCACCACCACATGCCACTAATTTTTCTATTTCTTATAGAGATGAGATCTCACTATGTGTCTAGGCTGGCCTTGAACGCCTGGCCTCCAGAGATGTTCTGCTGTGGCCTCCCAGAGTGCTACGATCCAGGTTGAGCTCCACACCCAGCTTGATCGATCTTCTAACTGTCTTAAGAGGTTGGTGGTGAGGGCTGGGGTAGGGAGCACTTCTTATTTTTTTTTTTTTTTAATATACGTAATACTTGTACATATATATAGGGTACATGTAATATTTTGATACATGCATGCAATATGTAATAATCAAATCAGGCTAATTAGGGTATCTCTTACCGCCCAGTTATCATTTCTTCATATTGAGAATATTCCAAATCTTCTAGCTATTTTGAAATATACAATAAATTATTTTTAACTCAAATATCACCTCTGTGCTAGCAACACTAGAACTTATACCTTCTCTCTACTAGTATTTTTGGATTCATTAACCAACTTCTTTTTCATCACTTCTTCTCCTCAGCCTCTGGGCACTACCAATTTACTCTCTATCTCCATGAGATCCACTTTTTTTTTTTTTTTTTTTGGTTGCAGTTTGGCCAGGGCTGGGTTTGAACCTACCACCCTCGGTATATGGGGCTGGCCCCCTACTTACTGAGCCACAGGTGCCACCCAAAGATTTTTTTTTTTTTTTTTTACAGTTTTCCGCTGGGGCTGGGTTTGAACCTGCCACCTGCAGTATATGGGGCCAGCGCACTACTCCTTGAGCCACAGGTGCTGCCCAAGATCCACTTTTTGAGCTCCCACATGTGAGTGAGAACATGCAGCATTTGTCTTTCTGTGCCTGGCTATTTCACTTAACATAATGGCCTCTGGTTCCATCCATACTGCTGCAGATGACAAGATTTCATTCTTTTTTTTTTTTGAAACAGCCAAACAATATTCCATTGTGTATATGTACCACTTTTTCTTTATCCATTTATCCACTGGTGGACATACAGGCTGATTCCAATATTGGCTATTGTAAATAGAGCTGCAATAAACATGGGTGCAGATACCTCTTTGATATACGATTTCCTTTCTTTTGGATATACAAAATATCCATGGTGTATCTATCAGTGGGATTGCTGGATCATATGGTATGTCAATTTTTATTAATAGTTTTTTGAGGAACCTCTGTATTGTTTTCCATGGTGGCTATACTAATTTACATTCTCACCAATAATGTACAGGATGCCCCAGAGGTCTCCATACATACATACCTTATGGAAAAATGGGAAATTGTAGCTAAATGTACCTTTATTTACAAAATATTCATTACAAATTTTTACAAAATATTGACAAAGTATTTCTCTGTGTTAACATATAAGTATAAAAAATATAATGCAATCTTGTTAATTTTCTAGGTATGGCAACCTTTGGGATACCCTGTAGAGTGTAGACTGTAGGATGTTTCCTTTTCTCTACTTTCTCCCCAGCTTCTTTTTTATCTTTTTGGTAATGGGTATTTTCATTGAGATGAGGTAATATCTAACTATGTTTTTGATTTGCATTTTTCTGGTGACTTATGATGTTGAACATTTTGTCATATACCTGTTGGCCGTTGGCGTGTCCTCTTTGGAGAAATGTCTATTCAGATCATTTTCCCATGTTTTAGTGGGATTATTTGTTTGCTTTTTTTTACTATTCAGTTGTTCTTAACATTTTAACTGTCATGGACTACTCAGGGAATGAGATTTAACCATATTGTTTTGCTTTGCTTGGAGCCTAAGAGTCTTGTGGAAAAAATCTGAACTTTGTCCATTTTTGGAATTTTAATATGTACTGAACTTTGTGAGGTACTTGGGAGGGGGGTGGTCTAAAGGAAGCCAGAATGAAGAGAAAGACAAAACACTTAAAAATAAATCACTTTGTGTGAGGAAGAATTTTGGCAGGTTGGAGGCCACACTGAACAGCAGGGCCTAAATATTAGAGCTCAGACACAATGTGGGGCTGTGCTTATCAACCCAGACATGGCCTTTACTTCCCAAATCCCCTTGTTCCACCATAAGGCCCCCTTTCAAATCTTGCAGCACATGTGCACTCTATCTGCTCCATGGAGGATGGAGTGTGGTACAGAGAAGAGATGAGAAGCGCTCAACAGCTCTGCGATGGGACTCTCTTCTGCAAGAGTTCTAATGGGAAGCAATTGGTGTTTTCCAACCGGCTAGGGGCAAGAAGGAGTAGCTGTAGCCCGGCTGGCTGGTTTTGAGAGAATTAGTTAGCCTGGAGGTCAACAGAGCAGGATAGAAGAGAGCAGATAGAGACCATGATCATATATGAGACACCCTGATTTTTTTCTTTTTATGATTCTTAGGGGAATTCATCTAAAGATCCACCAACTGATGGACATTTGGGGCCCTGGAAATTCTTTGGAACTGATTGGGAAAAGGAAATACAAAAAAAGACTGGGCTTCCAGCTAGTAGTACGGGTGTGTGTGTGTGTGTGTGTTGACGGAGGATTTGCACTGACTACTGAGATCTGCAATCTTACTAAGTATTTGTAACTGCTCCTGTCCTCACCTGGTGTTCTCACTTGGGATGTACTCGTTATCCCTGATATTCAGAATCATGACTGCTGTTATGTTAATCTTGTCCATGACAAGTGCTTGATGCCTGCAATAAGTGCCATGGAGGATACTGTCCAGCCGTTGGCTAATCATTGTCCACACAGCTTGGTCTCACGATCCTTCCTCCCACAGGGAAAACTGTCTCTTTTGTCCCTGAGTATTTTCCCCCAGATAATACAAATGGTAGACTAGAACACTTCTAAAAAAATTTTTATTGTAAGAAATTTTTTTATATGAGAAAAGTTGAGATAGATAAGCAAAAAAAAAAAAAAAAAAAAAAAAAAAAAAGACACAGAGAGAAATAAAAAAATAAAAAAAAAATTTTTATTTAAAAAAATTTTTTAAAATTATAAAAGTTAATTTAAAAAAAAAAAAAAAAAAAAAAAAAAAAAAAAAAAAGAGACAGAGAGAGAAAGAAAAAAAGTAAAAAGGAAGATCCTCTACTTAGCTAACTACCGTCAATTTATTTAGTATAGTATTTAGTATAGATGCTTACTGTCTCCATTTTTGCATATTTATCTTTCAACATTGAGTCTACTGCATTTAGAAAATGAATCACCATATTTTATTGTTTCATAACTTGCTTTTTCACTCAGGAATACATTGTGAATAATTTTCCACATATAGACACAGAAACCATTCTTCAGCTGGGTCTCGCAAATGGCCTGGTGCTTTTTCTTAAGGATGCTCTCTTTAACGAAAACTTAAATCCCATATATAGATCTTTTCCCTCCATCCCTAGGTTTGCTTATTCCAAGAAGCCCATTTGTTAAAAATTATGAACAGAAGGATTGAACGAAGAGAAATCTTTCTTTCCATTTAAGAATCACATAAAAATGCTCTGAATGTATATTTGACATCCTCATCTGCTTCACAGATTTCTTTGGCTGGTATCCATGTTAATTGTTCACTCCCTGCCACATGGGCGCTAGGCAGCTGTATCAGCCAGTCTTTACCAGGGAGATGTGGTGGAAGGGGGTAGTGAGAGACAGAGAGAATTGTTGAGAGTGAGGAGCACTTGTTCCTGATGTAGGGCCTGGGGTTCATGAGGAAGGCAGCCTTACTCTAGTGAGGAATCGCACCTTCAGAAGCTTTTCTTTGGAGACACATTTGCTGTTGTCTTCAAACCAAACAGACTCTACATGGCCAAATGCAGGCTTTTCCTTTTGGAGGGCAACATTTTGTGCAGAATATTAATAGGTGTTACTCAGGAACAAAAATGGAAATTCAAGAGAATTCAGGAAATGCTGTTTTCTTTCTTTCTTTCTTTCTTTCTTTCTTTCTTTCTTTCTTTCTTTCTTTCTTTCTTTCTTTCTGTCTTTCTTTCTGTCTTTCTTTCTTTCTTTCTTGAGACAGAGTATCACTTTGTCACCCTAAGTAGAGTGCAATTACAGCTCACAGCAAACTCAAGTGATTCTCTTGCCTCAGCCTCCTGAGTAGCTGGGGCTAGAAGTGCCTACCACAATGCCCGGCTATTTTTTTTAAGAGACAGGGTCTTGTTCTTGCTCAGGCTGGTCTCAAACTCATGAGCTCAGCTAACCCACCTGCCTTAGCTTCCTAGAGTGCTAGGATTGCAAGTATAAGCCACCATGCCTGGCAAAATGCTGTATTTTAGATAAACACATTTTTTTAGATGCAGGACCTCTCAAAAATGTTACCCTGCTTTAGTTTTAATACACACTGTGACTCTCCAAGAGAAGGAAGTTGTCAATTTTTCCAAAACTGCATACCCTTACCATTTTGATTTCGAGTGTACGTATACGAACAAGTTTGGAAGACGCTAGTCTTTTAAGTATAGTCCTCCACTGATAATGAGGTCAGGAAAAACAAAAGTAATTCCATTGTTCTACTTAAGGTTGAGATGTTAGCTTGTAACTTGCCCTTCTAGGGGGTACTTCAGTCAAAAGCTACCTTCTAACTGGGAGGTTGGAGGGGGTGAAGTCATTCTTGGGGATCTTAAGTGAGAAACTGTAAGCTGAGAAACTTTTCTGATCAATCTTTGAGTAGAGTTGGTTCTTTCCTTATTCAGTTGCAAAGTTGCAGAACAGGTGTTGGCTAAGAGATGAAAAGTGTGTTTATAGGACCTGGTATCATCCTTTATACCTTATATTCTATATTCTCAAACCTTTCTGCTTTATAGGGGCTGTCATCCTGGAGGGAGACCCATGCAGCTCTCCTTCCTGAAGCCAGCAGAAGCCTCTCCAGTTCTCTCCATGCCCCGCTCACCCTTCAAGGAGCCAGTGATTTAGTGCAGTGGTCTATACCCCTTGAAAATGCCTTAAGGGCCTGGGGCTGTGCTTGGAGCTGACCCTCACCACAACTATTCTTAGCAGAAAAAAATGCCTCAGAAAACTAAGACTCCAAAAGTGGACCTCTGGTGGAGGAGTGCTGGGTGTTTAAAAAAAAAGAGGTGGTGCAGCATTCCTGGTCATACATAAATTAAAACAAACAAAGGAAAATCATGTCCAACTGTAGTCAATTGCTCCTGTAAGAGAAGGAGTGCAATTCAAAGAGGTTTATGCGTTTTGGCGGAGGATGGTGTATGTGTGGGAGTGGAAAGGCATAGAATAACATGACCAGGAGCCTGCTCCAGCAGCTGGGCAGCTCATGCTTCCTCACTCCGTCCAGCTAATGTTCCCTGAGCCAATTTTCTTTGCTTCCTTTTTTATCCCTATTCGATCTCTTCCATGTCTGAGGCACCAGGGGGTGTGGAGAGA
This sequence comes from Loris lydekkerianus, assembly GCA_963574355.1. Lineage (NCBI taxonomy): Eukaryota > Metazoa > Chordata > Mammalia > Primates > Lorisidae > Loris > Loris lydekkerianus. The sequence continues at coordinate 40,340 of CAUYPK010163541.1, forward strand.
AGGGCTGCATGTGTCCAAGATAACATCTTACATTTTCACAATTAGGAACCCTTGCAAAACACAGTCACATATTGTATTTATTCTGTATTAGTCTTATACCAAGCTTGTGAACAGGCATGGGATTTATCTCCATTTTATAGATAAGACATTAAAACATAAAGACATTAAGATCTTATGCCTGAAATTACAAAGCACGTCAATGCAGAGCCTGGAATGCAGAACTCTGTTTCCCAGCCAGGGGTCTAGGCTTTTCTGATCTAGGATTCTCTGTTTGCCATACTAACCTGGGCTTTGACATAGCAAATGAAAAAGGACTGATCTTTGGTCTTAATGGTCTACCCACTACAGGCTGAATCAAAATCATGAAGTGTGTTCATTAGAAAACTCTTCTGAGCCACTTTTCAGTAACAGGACTTGAGTTTGGATTGTAAAAATAAATGAAGACCACCCATATGAGAACAAGCAAAGGCTACTTACTCAGAGCTTGTGTCCCTAGAGAGTTGGTCACCACCACTCCCATTTGTCAGAGACCTTAAGGCAGGCAGAAGAGTGGAAAAACTTCATTTTATTTTTAGAGACAGGGCCTCACTCTGTCACCTACATTGGAGTGCAGCCCTGAACTCCTGGAGTAAAGCAATTCTTTTGCCTCAGCCATCCAAGTAGCAGGTACTACAGGTACATGCCACCAGGCCTGGCTGATTTTTAAGTTTTTCATAGAGATGGAGGTAGGCTCAGGGAGGTGAAAGGGTGTCTCCCTGTGTTGCCAGGGCTGGTCTTGAACTCCTACCCTCAAGTGATCCTCACCATTTCAGCCTCTCAAAGTGTCGGTATTGTAGACATGAACCACCACATTCAGCTGGGAAAGATTTATAGCAGAAAAAGGGAAGACTTTAGGTGTGCGCTGATTGGAGGCAGGGAGAACTTGTAGATGGGTTAACTATTATAGAATGAGCCTCCTATGTGATTGGTTAGGGGTGTTTATTTGTCTTTCTCTAGATGGTCCCAGGTTGAAAGTGGGGACTATTAGTAAAGTTGTCAGTTATTAATCAAGTCTTGAACCTTTTCATCAATAAGAGAGCTAGAAATTATTGTCTGGCTTCCTGGACTGGTTACGGGAGAGAACAGTTTGGCGTCCTAGGTTGGCTGTTGCAGGTTGTGTGGGTCACAGTTTCATTTTGGCCAATATCTATTTGTATATTCATTTTCTCAGGACTGAGGGGGTTGGGGATCTGGAGAGTACCTGGAAGTAAGGGTTCTGGCACCACCTAGGTATTGTTAACACTCTACCCTTACCTTTTTGGGCAGGTGCTGTTGGGGATTGTCAGGAGATAGAAAGAAGGTTGGGAACTAATCTTGTAGTCTTGATATCTTCTCTCTGGCCTGATTTCATTTAATTGGATACTAATATTATTTTCTGTTATTTGAAAATGGCTTTAACACAATAGAGTATGCTCCTTATTTCCAAAGTAGTGAGCTTTCAGATGTCATTAGTGGACATGGACCCAGGTCTCCGGCACCTGGTCCTGGGTATTTTACATATGCCTTGATTCTGGTTCCTTGGAGAGATTCTATTTGTACTGGAAGAAGTGGGGGATTTTTAAAGGGGATGACATAACTGCAAGTTAAAAATGTTCTTGAAAGTGGAAAAGGTAGGGAAATAGGAACAGTGTGGGCAAAGGTGTAGGTTAGAAATATATTGTGTTCACAGAATGACAAATAGCCTGGGGTAGGAGTGATATTGGTGTGGAGTGAGATTGGAGGGACTTTGAATGTCATTCTTAGGAGCTTGGATTACATTAGTATAGGAAGCCTTGATGTTTTTGAATAGGACCCCAAATGATCAGAGTAGCAATGAAGAAAGAAGTTTGGATAGAAATCTACATGTCTTTTGTAATATAGTTCAATATTGACTGTTTATATTCTGATTTCATATGAGTATGAATTGTGAACCCACCCTAGATCTTACATGGAGTTTCTGAAACTATTCTTCAGGCTCACTTGTGAGCTCAGGTAGAGTCATCAATAGCCAATTCTGAAATGTAGCTGTTAACAGCAGGAGAGGTCCCCTGAGAGGAGCTCCGTGGGGCAAAGGCACGAAGTACAGGGAGCCAGGAAAGGGGTAGCTTGGTTTGTTTGGCAAAAAGGAGCAAGGTGCAGAATAGATTGTTATGCAGCAGAACAAGGGGAGAGACTTAAAATTATTCTATCATAATGTGTCCTTGAAAACCTAGGATTATTATTTTTAAAAATGAAAATTATGTCAAAATTTGACTAAACGTATATTAACCTAAAATCTTGCTTTGGAGGAACAAATGCCTAATATTCTATTATTTACTTATAAATGCTGTATGTGAATAATCTTTGACCTGGTTTGTGAGGTAATCTTACTGACACAATCAGATGAGTTTTCAAAAAAGTACACATGAGGATGTTCTTCACAATTTTATTTGCAATGGTTAAAAAATAGACATGACAGGAAAACAATAAAATACATCATGATATATTTAAACAAAGGCATGCTATGCAGCCTTAAAAAGATATGACTATATGTTGATTTGGAAAGATAAGGTGATGTGAGGTTGTAAGGGAAGGAGGTATCCAAACTATAAATATACTATCTTCCCATTGTGGTGTTTTTATATGTAAATGTCCATTTATATAAATATATGTAAGGCTACATAACAAATGCTACCAGTGCTTTTGTCTAGGCTGTTCGATATGGGCTTCTTTATTTTCTTCTTCAAATTTTTCTATATTTTTTATTTTTTTGCCATGAGAAAATAGAAATTCATTTAAAAAGTTTACTTCTATAAAAGGAAAGGGAATGATTTGATCCTCTTAGAATTTCTTTGGAATAAGAAGAGACTATTTATTCTCTGTCTAATAAATAGATACATATTTGTAAATATAGAAATATTTATAAATTATATAAATTTATATGTAGCATATATGTGCTTGGGTTCCATTAGTAAAATATGCATATCTATTTATATAAAGGCTACATATACATTCTCTGGGGAACCTAGAAATATACTTTTCTGATGTGGTTACATTTTCTTTTTTAAGAAGATCAAGTGACTCTACATAATGGTGCATTTTTCCCTTTAGAAATTATAGTCTTTTTCAGGTGGGAAAAAAACACTGCCTTAGCTCTAGATCTTTCAACCAAGCCTTGGGGAGTGGTTGCATAGCAACTACTATTGGTGTAAATGACTAGTCTTGGTTCTCCTGGGATGATATTGATTTGTACAATAAAGTGATGCATTCAGATACTTTTCTTGCTATAATAGGATACAAGAGCTACCTGAGAAAAGACCTTTTAAGAGCCCTTTGAAAAAAGAGTCAGTGGATAAAGGGCATTCAGTTTCTTCCATTGGAGGTGATGGATTGAATACAGGGCAGCTTGAAACACTGAAATTCAAAGATTGCAAATTCCTCAAGAAATGGATCATTTCCTATCTTTCTGTCAACATTCATTGAGTTCTTACTAAGTACCAAACACCGTACTAGTCACCTAGGGATACTGTCGTGATAAAATGTTAATCTCTACCATCTAGGAGCTAATTCTCTAGAAGGAAAGAAAAACACAAAAGGTAAATAACTTCAATACTTGATGCTGAGTGATGGAAGACACAGAGAAAGGATATTTAACGCCAACCCAGGACTGTTCCATAATCCTTTCTTGAGCAGCAACTGTGTGCCTTGGCATCAGAGATACAAAGATAAGTGAAACTTGGCTCTTGGCCATAAGGCTTTCATCGTCTGACAGGGGACACAGACACACAATTCAATATGAGATGATATAGTGAATATTGCGTGGCACAAAGATTAAAGTATGAGAACACAGAGGTGAAGATTAATGAATGATTTAATGCCTTTTTAAAACTCTACTCTTTGAAACCCCCTTAAAACATACATTGCCTCATTTGATGTTTATAAACAGGTAGGATTTATCTCTTTTTTATTGATGGGGAAATTGAGACCTACAGATATGATTTGCCTAAGATCAATATCTTTTTATGCTCTGGCTATTGTAACAAAACACCACAGACTGAGTAACTTATTCCATATCAAGGTCTAGCAGAGCTGGTTCCTATCGACACTAATCCTATCTGACTAGGGCTCACTTATATAACTTGGTTTAATTATCTTCTTAGAGACCCCATGTCCATATAGGCACACTGAAAGGCTGGGCTTTCAACATATACATTTTGAAGGAACATAAACCTTCAGTTCATAACAATTGTGCTGTGAACTTATAAGCTGAGGCCTCCAAATTATGTGCCTGTGTGTACACAATTCCTATACCATATTGGGTCTATGAGGCATTTTTCCCCAATGTGATGAATCAGTGACCCTCTCATAACATGGAAGACATAAGTGGCTGTGATGCTTTGGGCATCTGGTTACTGTCCCTCCCCCAGTTTGCCTTTAGGACTTGAGACCATGCAGTCCTTTCCACAGCTCTCCCCTAGCTTATGCGCAGTGCATTCACACCCATTTGGGGCTTGTCACTTGGAATCTCCAGTTTTAAGGTGGAGGCGAGAGGGTGGAGACAGAGCAGGGCTTATGAGGAGGGAGCAGGGATAGTCGTGGACACCCTGATCCAGAAGCTAGTTTTGTTTAAAAAAAAAAAAAAATGGTAGGATGCCTGGCACAGTTCCTATCCTCCCATCCCCAATAACACTGCAGGCTATTTCAGGACCATTTAAAGGGGATGAAGGAAGTGGTAGAGGCAAACCAAGGCAGCAGCAAGAACTACAGGGCTGGGAAGGGCATTTGCCCAAGAGCAGCAGCTGCTGTTTCATACTGGGCTTCCTGCCTTCTAACCCTCCTCTGTGGGCAGAGCAAACTGCTGCTTCTTGCTTGTGTTGGGCTGGCATTCCCCTTCTTGGCCCTCTCCAGCCTTGTGATCTTCAGTTTTGGCTGCACCTTCATATTAACTTGGTACATTTAAATACTATTCTCACACCCCATGCCCAGAGATTCTGATTTATTAATATCTGGTGTGGGATATAGGGTCTCTATTTTCTGAAAGCTCCCTGAGTGATTTCAACCTGTGCCCAATGATGACGATCTGACGTATTCCCCCTGCCCCATTTTCATGGGTGTGGGGCATACAATGTGACTCCCAAACTCTTGACAGCCTCATCCAATTTGATCCTCTCAAGGCCTATGAGGTAGGCAGGTGTCATGATTTTGTAGACAAAACCCGGAAACTGCATTTAACATGTGAGTTGGGATACTTCAGTTGGCAGGCAGGAGGCAGAGGTAGCAGGAAAGACCATGCTTGTATAAGGAAATCAAGAATAATGATTTTGTTTCCTTGCTGTTTCAGGCAGACAAGTTTTCATTCATTTATTCATTGGAAAAATATTTATTGAACAGCCACTACATGGCAGATTCTGTATCAGGGCCTGAATTAAAATCTAGTCCTTGGCGAATGGCAGAGGGTGAAGATGGTGGTTCAGGGAGAGGGCCACATCTGGGACTCAACCTTGGGCAGAAGCTCTTTGGAGAGCTGTGCATTGTGAGAGCACCGTGGAACTAGAAAAGACACTTCCAGGCATAGTTTTCTTTGCTTTCATGACTCATACACTGAAAGAATGAAACTCATTTGTTCTTCCAATTGAAATTAAGCTTAGTCAGAATCTGTAATGTTGTTGGGGCAAAGGTTTACAAACTGTAGAAAAGGATAATTACAGCAAATTTAAACTATGGCTTGGTGACCAGGAAGATAGAACATGTGGCTCTAGACCCACAAATTCTAATGGAGATGCTAACCGCTCTGACACCCACGGTTGTCTGTCTATCAATGTGCAGGGACATTCTGCTAAACAAAGCCAGCTGATATCTCACATTCTGAAGATTTTTCAAATATTATCACAAAGGAATTTTCCATTGTTTGTTTTAAATCAAGTGGGTTTTTATTTAAGACTTAGAGGTCATAAGTTTTATATCCTCAGGCTTGATTTAAAACCTAGCCATCACAGATAGTAAACAGCGGTCTCATTTTCTTGCAACAATAGTTCGCAAAACTGGGGTAAGAAACTAAGCTTGGCAACTGAACATAACAAAAAGTGCACAGTCTTTGGAGTTGAACAAGCCCAAATATGAATCCTAGTTCTATCATTTATTTCACTGGGATCTAGGGCAAGTTACTTAACCATTTTGAGCTTCTGTTTCTTCATTTTTTAAATGGGGACATAAAGTGTAGGCACATGTATATATGTCTTGAACTGTGTCTGGAATGTGACTGGTTTTTGATAAATATTCCTCTCTCCATTTGTAATGATGTGACATGTGGCACATTGTAGGACCCAAGTTTAAGAAAGAGTATAGCACACAGGTAGATGGTCTTGGTTGAAATTTCACATCGGAACAGGAGACCTCATAATTTTTACTATGAATTACAAATATAGAGGGAAGAAAAATAGCATGTTTCTTTCTTTCTTTTTTTTTTTTAATAGCATGTTTCTTATGTGTGTGCATAGCATTTTGATTTTGTATGCTGGTGGATAGGTGAAGGGTGGGCAGACGCAATGGCTTTATGTTGAGGTAACAAGAAAAATAATAACACTTGTCAATAATGCCTTAACTATGTGCCAGGGACTTTACATATATTATTTTATCCTCACCAGAACTTTTAAAGAGAAGTGTTATGATCTCTACTTGTAAATAAGAAATTAAAAAATAGACAAGTTAATTGTCTTTCTCTAAATAATACAATCAGTAGCAGAATGGGATTCCAAGCCAAGAACTGCCAGTAAATCATTGAGGATGGTGACTGTTAGGTTAAGAATATGTATATATTTTTTACTAAACCCAATTATGAGACTAGCATTTCAGTATCAATATGCTAAGGACTTGCTGGATGAATGAATAATTAGTATCTACAAACCTAGAGTACTTAATGGTCCAGCAGGATTATTTTCTGAATGGAAGCTTGAGTCAAGTGAGTGGACTAATGTCCTCAAAGGAACCCGGGGTCATTTAAGTAGTAGCATCTACAATGCAATGTTTATATGCTAATAATTTTAATGTTTACCTTATAGTTCATGAAATGAATGGAAAATTATTTCCTTATAGTGTTGCCTTTGCTGAACAATTTAGTTGAGTGCAATTTTTCCTTATCTTCTGAATACTTTCCCGAATATTTTCTTATTTTGATTTTCTTAACAGTCTTTGTAAGTGTATCTCTCGCATGAAATGTATGGAGTTTTAACATTTATGTTCTAATGACATGTAAGGGCTTCAAGATGTGTAGTAAGGTAACAATTCATCTCCAGTGAATACATTGTGAGCAGAAACAGAATATGCACTTTGTAATGATAAAAATTTTTAGTAATTTTTCTTAGTCAGCCTAATGATTTTATCAACTGATCTTTATTAAGCGTGAGCTTAATTCCTGTCAAGAGTAGAAAGTTTGGATTCCTTTCAGGTCTCCTTTCATACTTATCTTCAATAATTTAATCTTTTTATGAGTATGAGTCCTGTAGCTGGTCATTTTTCTCCATTTATATGCATTTATCCCAGTCAAAATGTGGTTAGAATCATGCCAGACAAAGGAAATTCAGGCTTTTGACTCAGAGCCAGAGGCCTGTATAAACATTCCTGCCTCTGAGATTTGGGGATGGGGAAGGTCCCTGCGCCTGTCCCCTCAAAATGTCAGGAACTTACTGCATTTCCAAAAAAGATGGTTCCTAGAAAATGTAGTCTTTGTTGATAAAAAATATGTAGTGATCATATCATAGTGTTGATAAAAAAAAAGTTGACATTTGACATATCTGGCTCTTTTCAAATTAGGCAGATGATGTTAAAAGGTCATTGGTGATGTTGATAAAACAGATAGCGGTTGGCAAGCAGGATCTTAATAATAATCCATTATTGGGTTACACAAACAAAACCCAAAAAACAATGTGTGGGCAAATACTATTAAAAGCACATCTCCACAAAACTCACAGACCTCTTGGCTTATATAATTTCAGAAAAGATCTGGTAAGGGTCTGAATAAGGTGTCTGTGGCTAAGAGGAGCTGACCAGGTCAAACTTCCCAGGGCCTTCACGTTTCTTTTGGTTTCCCATAAGATTGTATCTCTCATGTCAAGCAGTAGAATATGGTAAGACGGATAACAAAGTCTCTTTAATTCAACTTTCAGAAAAGCTGGGGGAAGAAGCAAGACCATGCCTCTGTGTGAATAATCCTCTGTGCTTTTGGCCACAGTGTGAAGATTTGAAGGTGAGGACAAAAGGAGACTGCAGCAGGAATCTCGGCCTGGGGTAAGTTTTAGGGAGTTTTGCATAAAGGTATTTACTTCTGTAAGATAATAGTAGGTCAATTATTTCCTATGGAAACTGGAAAATAAGCACTCACATACGCACATAGTTTCTGTTTGCACCCTTTCCCTGACTAGTAAGTGAGAAAGGGCTGAACATGTGTATGTGTGGAGAGAGAGAGAGAGAGAGAGAAAATGCTTTTTTGTGGGTACATTTTTGTTTGTTTAAACTTATTTTATGCTTGCTGCTAGCAGACATGGATGGATGGATTTTGATTGGGGTAAAGGCAATTTGCCCATGATCTGCCCTGGTGGGACTTAACGCCTCTCTGAAGTTTAGCTTGTCTGGTCAACATGCTGATGCCGCAAGATTGATGTGTTTTGAGCTGGAATTATTTTTCAAAGTCTTGTTTGGGCCAGCTCCTGGTCTGGTGCCATGTCTTACATAATGTATATCATGAACCTCCACTGACAAAGAAACAAACTTGTGTTTCTGAAGTGCCCTTTGGCTGAGGTCATTACTGTTTGCCCATATACTTTAGGTAAATTTCTTTTTCTAGGAGCCTCAGAGTGAGTGCAGGGTCCAGAAACAGGGGAGTATTGTGCTTGTGGGTTTAACAGTTTATCTGTCACCACCCCTATAAAAAAACTGGGCTGTCTTACTGGGAATAATTTAATACCACTTTTCTAGGATGACACATTAATGCCTATGTTTAGTCAGTCTTTGAGGTAAAAGAAGGTGTGCTGGTTTCTATATAGGAATAGGGAACCCAAAGGAATGGAATGGTTCTCTTCCTTCACATCTTCACCTCCCCATCCGTAGCTTTTGAACACTGCATAAAGTGTGGTATTGTTGAGGCTCTCACTGAGGCTATTGTTCCAGGTATTTTTATTACAGATCAGACCATCCAGTGGTTTTTGCAGGTCAGAAATTTGAGTAGCTCTGGAATGGGGTCCTTCATGGGGTTGTAGTCAGACAACAACTGGGTTTCTCTCTTTCTCTCTGTCCATGTAGTCTCAAGGCTTCTCCATGTGATCTTTCCACTTGGGGTAAGCTGGGCTTCCTCACAACATGGTGGCTTCAGAGAGTTGGCCTGTTTATATGGTAACTCAGGACTCCAGAGCTAGCACTCCAGTGATCTGGGAGAAGCATCACATTTTCTAACAGCCTGGGAACTCAAATAGACTTACTTCTGCTGCATTTGTCTTGGTTCTAAACAAGGCATGAGTGTACTTAAATATAGGGAAAGGAGACACAGACTCCACTTTTTTATGGGTCATATTAACAATCGTATTGCAATTACATTATCAAGGTTATATTGTAGTATAGCATGTGCCATCTTTGGAGAATACAATTTGTCATAGGCATCAGAATGTCCAGGAAGCTCTATAATCTCAAAATCTTGTGTGACAGTTTGAATGGTAAAAGATACATTGGTTCTTCAGTGAAATCAACTTTTTAAAACTTTTTTTTCTTTTTTTTTTATTGTTAAATCATAGCTGTGTACATTAGTGCAATTGCCTGTACCCATTCTAAGATGCACCATAGATGTGGCCCCACCCATTACCCTCCCTCTACCAAAACGTCCCCCCCTTCCTTCCCCTTCCTTGGCTCTTTCCCCATAGTCTTGTGGTATAGTTGGGTTATAGCCTTCATGTGAAAGCTATAATTTAGCTTCATAGTAGGGCTGAGTACATTGGATACTTTTTCTTCCATTCCTGAGATACTTTGCTAAG
>CAUYPK010163543.1:0-40355 GCA_963574355.1 Loris lydekkerianus
GGGGAGGACAGGGAGGGAGGAGCACACTGGTGATGGCTGGGGGAGGACAGGGAGGGAGGAGCACAGTGGTGATGGCTGGGGGAGGACAGAGAGGGAGGAGCACACTGGTGATGGCTGGGGGAGGACAGGGAGGGGGGAGCACAGTGGTGATGGCTGGGGGAGGACAGGGAGGGAGGAGCACAGTGGTGATGGCTGGGGGAGGACAGGGAGGGAGGAGCACAGTGGTGATGGCTGGGGGAGGACAGGGAGGGAGGAGCACAGGGGTGGTGGCCAGGGGAGGACTGCAAGGGTTTGCTGTCGTGGGAGGAAAAGGAGCCTGGAAAAGGAACTGAGTTGTAGGCTGATTCTAAATGTTGAGTGTGGCAGGGACTTGGTGGCTGGCAAGGTGGTCACACTGAGGACATGCCATCCTCCGTGGCAGTTAACACAGCAAGCCACATCCCAAGCATGGGAAGGCCCATGGCTGCTGCCAACAGTGAAAAAAGAAGGACAGACACCCCAGCAGCCCATAGCCTGTTCAAGGATAGGTGGGAGTACACTCATGTTATCGAGAAAAGGGGAGCCTCAAGTGACACTGTCCAACCCAAATGCTGCTTCCGCTCCTCATCTTCTGCCCCACTGGGGTCTGGGAGGTGGCTGGGGCTAGGGCCACATCTGCCTGCCCTTTGCCTGGCTGAGACGCCTGCACCCTGCTATGTGAAGAGTGGGAATCATGAGTTCCCTGCCCCACAGGCCACAGAAGGCTGGAGGGTGCACTGTGCACACAAGTGCCAGGTGCTCGAGCCCCTCACCACCTAGGGTACACCAGCCCATGACCCTGCCCTCCTTGAGGCTGACTGTGGTGCGCTTACATGCACACAGCCCTGGAGCTTCTGCTGTAGTTGTCTGTAGCGCGAGCCCTTCCCAAGCAGTGTCCAATGGGACTCTGGGACTCACGGCTCACCTCAGGAATGGGGTCAGAGAGCAGGCTGTAAAGCTTCTCGTGGGCACTGTCCCTCACACCACACCACCGCGCGGAGTCGAAGTTCTGCCAGATCCGCCCCAAGCAGATGGCCACCCACTGTCGCAGCAGGGGATGCGGGTCATTGAGCTGCTCCAGGCAGATGGCGATCAGGTTTCCCTGCAGGCAGGCTTCCTGCGTGAGGGGACACAGTAGTGGTCCTCGGTGGGGAACACAGGGGAGGAGCAGGGTGGGAGCTCCAGATTGGGGTGACAGTTGCCCTGCTTGTCAGGTGTCTGTGTGGAGCCCAGTGGGAGGGATTGAGTGGGGACTCCAGGTGTCAGGTGTTCCCAGCAAGTGGACGGCTAGCAGAAGGTCTGGCCTTTGCTGGGTGCACCTGCCCAAGCATCACCCTGTTGCTGGCCCTCTCCTGTGACTGCTGTTTCCCATCTGAGACAGCAGGACCTTCTTTGTACCCAGCTTCTCTGCATCATCAAGAGCCAGTCTTGTGCCATGCTGGGGGCAGGCCTGGGCTGCCAGTGCCTGAAGTACCCACCTGCCCTGTGTTGTAGCTATTGACGATCACGGCAAGGATGAAGGCCGTCATGGTTCTGTGCTCAGCCTGGAAAACAAAAACCAGCCTTGGTCTGTGGCCAAGGAAACTCACCATTCCAAAAGCACCCCAGAATCTGACATGCGGACCCCTGTGGTAACCCACTTGATTCACACCTGGGTGTCCTACGTGCAGACCCCTGTGGTAGTCCACTTAGTTCATAGCTGGGTGTCCTGACATGTGGACTCCTGCAGTAACCCACTTGATTCACACCTGGTGTCCTGACATGTGGACCCCTGCGGTAACCCACTTAATTCACACCTGGTGTCCTGACACATGGACCCCTGTGGTAACCCATTTGATTCACACCTGGTGTCCTGACATGTGGACTCCTGCGGTAACCCACTTGATTCACACCTGGTGTCCTGACATGTGGACCCCTGTGGTAACCCACTTAGTTCACACCTGGGTGTCCCAACATGTGGACAAAAAGTGGTAACCCGCTTGATTGACACCTGGGTGTCCTGAAGTGTGGACCCCTGTGGTAACCCACTTAGTTTACACCTGGTGTCTGTCACACATGGACTGACACGGCCAGGATTCAGGGGTATAGGTGAGTCTCCATGGTGAGCCAATGAGTAGTTACAGCAACAAGAGTGACTTTATTGCTGATTACGACTCTACTCTGTAGCCAAGAACAAGCTGTGGAAGCGTCCTCTAGCCTGGGCTGGCCTCTCCGGGTGACCAGATTAATTCTCCGTGGAGCAATGCCACTGGGTGGCCTAGCATGTGCCCAGCAGGTCAACAAGCAGCTCCCCAGCCACCTGCCCAGACCCAGCTCAGCACCTGTCCTCTAGCCAAGCACTTGGACAGTGAGACAAGTGGGGCCAGAGTTGAAATTGTTTCACTTTCTTGTCTTCTACCAGACTCATCAATTTCCGTTCTTTGCTCCTCTACTGATTTGGAATCAGTGTATTTTTTAACTTTTGAATGGTGCCTTACATTTTTTACACGTGCATAAATAGTCTGATTAGTTCTACATTCCTCTCAGGGTGCCGTAATTCCAATATTCCTCCTCATGTTCAACCCCTTTAATTAGTGCCAGCTAACTCCCCAGTGGAGCTCGTGCACACACCGCCATGCTGCCAGCGGCTTTGCTGAGTGCTGCTCCCTGCATGTCCAGTCTCCCTCCTCACCACAGTTATTACGGTTACCCACAGAGGTGGACTGTCTGTCTGAAAGTGTGTCCACTCTGCCCTCATCCTGTGTGACAGCGGAGCTGGGTGGAGAGGTCCAGGTTGAGCTGTCATCCCTCAGCATGGTGAAGGCCTCGTCTGCCTCATGTCACCTGCCACAGCTCACGGAAGGCTGCGTCTGTGTAATTGCTGGTTAGCTCAGGCAGATAATCTGCTTGTTCTGGTTATATTCAAGGTTTTCCTTTCTTTTTTCTTTTATTTTCTTTTTTTTTGTCACCTGGGGTAGAGTGCCGTGGACCCATAGCCCACAGCGACCTCAAACTGTTGGGCTCAAGTGATCCTCCTCCCCAGCCTCCTGAATAGTTGGGACTACAGGTGCCTGCAACCACACCTGGCTACTTTTTCTATTTTAGTAGAGACGGGGTCTTGCTCTTGCTCAGGCTGGGCTCAAACTTTTGAATTCCAGGCGCCCTCTTGCCTCAGCCTCCCAGAGGGTTGGGATCACAGGCGGAAGCCACTGTGCCCGGACTTCCTTTTTTTTTTTAAATTGTGATGCTTGCTACTTTGATTGTGATGTGCTTGTGTGTGAATTAGTTCTTATTTAAACTTCTTAGAGTTCGCCGTGCTCCTTAAATCTGAAAACTCATTTTCTTCTTCAGACGTGGAGCTGTTCTCTGACAAGACAGCGCTTCTCCTCCGACCTCGTCTCAGCCCCTCACTCTGCTTCGTCCCTCATGTCACAGAAACCCTCTGGGTCATTCCTTTGCTGATTCTCCCCTCAGGGCCCAGTGCCATGACTACAATTTCTTGTTTTGTGGGTTTTGTTTTCCCTCCTCAGATCATTCTGGAGAGTGAATAAGAAGCATGGAATACACTGTTCTCTTATAAACGGCACAAAAGCATCCCTGAAGAAACAACACAATGGTTTATGTCACAGAATTAAACCAAGTTGTCTTTACCCAACCATCTGAACACACTTCTGTGGACGCCGGGCTTTCCTGGAAAGTCCATTCGCGTTGACTCTCGGGAGCTACCTCTCCCCACGCTCACTCTTGGGCTTTTGTGATGTGGGCCAGCCTGGCTGCTGGGTAGGCCTCTGGCCCGAGTCCCTGTGCTGAAAGTGTCCCGACAGAAAGGCCCTGCGTTTGCTGCTTCCAGGACCCCAGGAGGCTCCAGGGACCCTGAGCTGGCTTCCAGGCTGCGGCTCTCGCGTACACAGGCTGTGCAACTGTGTGGAGAACAGGCTCGCGGCTTCCGTGTTTTGTGAAGGCCCTTCTTCTTTTGCCTTTCCTATCAAGACATGAGAACGTGGTATGTTCTCAGAAGCAGAGGGCAGCTCTGCCAGTCTCCTTCCAACGAGGGGCCAGAGCCACCTTGCAGGCCCTGTCTGCCAGGTCTCCCGCCCTGGATGGGCTCAGGGTCAGGGTCTTCCTGTGGGGTCACCATGACGGCCATGCCTGCTGCCCACCAGGGCACTCCTGGGTCTCTTCAGTCTTCGACAGTTGGGGGTTTCCTCTTGCTTCTTCTAAACTTGGCTGTGTCCTCAGAACCTCAGCCACGGCTGAGGTGAGGCCCCTCAGATCAGCCCAGCTCATCCCTGTACAAGAGCCACCAGCTGAGCGTGGTTCCTCCTGCGTGGCTTGTGTCTGTAGCCACCTCGCAAAGCAGGGACGTGAGGATTTCTAAAGCTCACATAAAGTCTAAATTTTAACTGCCCACAATGACATTTGAGTATAACACATAAGTTAAAGCCCAGGAATGCTATTTGCCTTTGATATAATAGTCCTGTTTATAACGTTTGCTATTCTTTTTTTTTATCATTTAGTTTAGGAAACCAACTGGAGGGTTAAAAACTAGCTACAAAAGTTCCTTTATACAACCAAAGTGTGAATAAGCTGCTATACTTGAATATTCTGGCAAAATGAAGATACATTATTATTTAGGGTCTCTATTTTGTTCTAATTACTATGGTGGGAGGTTGAGGTAGGAAATAAAAGAATCAATTATGATACGTTTACAGGATATTACTATATACCTATTCGTGGATCACTAATTCATAAACAATTTAATGCAATAAAAGATATTTGAAATTTGAACTTTTGATCTCTCCTTTTCTTCTTCCTTTCTTCCGTTCCTTTCTTCCTGAAATAAGGCAAATCAATGCCTTGTCACGTTCCAGGCCCATCATGGGCACCTGGCCCCCATGCCCAGACGCTGTGCTCGTCACTGGGACGTGGCAGGGGATGTGAGCGGAGCAGATGTCACTGCAGGGTGGAGAACGCAGTGGACACCTACAAGGCACACTGGGCCACGGACGCCGTGCTCCTCACTGGGATGTGGTGGGTGGTGAGCACAGCAGATGTCACTGCAGTGTGGAGGGCGCACTGAGCCACGGACGCTGTGCGTTCAGACCAACTACAATCTCACTCAGAGACAGAGACAAGGCAACGGCCGCCCGCCCCATGCTAAGACTGTAGCAGCTGGCGGTGGTCAGGAGCCACAGCAGCCTCCCCCTCCTGTCGGGACCCCTACTAGGCCAATGCAGCCTGAGGGGTGGCCCGCCCCCCAAGTGGAACACTGAGCAGTGACAGAGGATTAGCAGAGGACGGGAGTCCCGAGGCTGTCAAGGGCTGGGCGACTGAGCTTACTGGCATGTAGGGGTCCGCCAAGACGGAGAGGAAGTACTTGTGACCGTTGTCCTTGACGAGGTCAGCCTGGCACGACTGTGGAGAAAAGACAGAAGGGGAAGCCGTGAGCACAGAGACCAGAGGGGTTTCTAGTGCCTTTGTGATGTACAAAAAAAAATGAGTGGGAGATGAATGTTTTATGCCTTAATTGCTTTCTCCTCTCAAGTCTCATTTCCATTTGAAAAAGACAGCCAGCACTATTGCCTGCAGATACCTTTTTCTTGGCTGAGGGAAAAGGCCTGGGGTCTCCCCGGCTCTCAGAGCTGAAGCTCCAGTCTCTGCAAAGCACCTTCTGGCTACCCAGGGCGGGAGTGCCTGCTGCTGTGCTGCAGGCTCTGCTGGGTGTGCCAGCGGCCTCTGCTCACCCTCTTTCCTCTGTCACCTGGGCCCAGCACACCTTCCCTGGGACACGTCTCACACCTGAAAACAGCCCCATGTCTGCAGACCCTGTGCCAAAGCCTTTCTTGCAATTTTGCTTGGACTCACAAAATACTGAAAAACAATAATCTGTGCAAATATAATATAGATTATTCACAAGGTCACTTTTTTTTTTTTTTTTTTTGGTGAGACAGTCTCAGTAGAGTGTCATTGCATCACAGTTTACAGCAACCTCTAACTCTTGGTTTAAGCGATTCTCTTGCCTAAGCCTCCCAAGTAGCTGGGACTATAGGTGCCTGCCACAACATTCGGCTATTTTTGTTGCTGTTGCTGCAGTTGTCATTGTTGTTTAGCTGGCCCGGGCCGGGTTCAAACCTGCCAGTGTGGTTGTATGTGGCCGGCACCGAAAACACTGAGCTACGGGCACTGCCCACATGGTCACATCCTAATAGGTGTTTTCTAAAGGCCCAACTCCTTAACCCAAAGGGACAGCTCTAGAGTGGGAAGTTAAAGTGCTAAAGATGCTGCTGGGTGTGCGATTCTTTCTGCACCTGCCAACAGTCGCATCTATACAATCACCATGCACCTCACCCTTCTGGGGCCCTACTGTGGGCTGAGCGCACCTGGAGAGGTAGGCATGTTCCTTCCCTGCTTGTGGCTCCTGGAGGACCACATGTGGCAAGGCCGCTGGCTGGGAGCTGGGGGTAGGGGTGCATTCTGGAGAAGTCGGCAGGATTTTCCAAGGGAAGGAGGACAGTGGGCGAGGGCAGAGACAGTAGGAGGAGACCCTATTCTGCTAGGAAATGGCAAATCTGGTTCTGGACTGTAGAGGTAGGAGGAATAAGGGATGAGGATGGGCAGGGTGGACAGCACAGGGGTAGGAGGTGCTGCAGGGCATGTCGGGAGCTGCGGCCCAGGAGGGACAGAGTAGTAGGCCACGGTTCAGACAGGGCACGCCGGCACCTGCAGTAGGGACTGAGCCAGCAGGGGCCAGCTAGAGGCTGTGGGCAGCAAGGACAGAAAGATGGTTCCTCTCCATCCTCCAGAGACAGGATCTGAGCCAAGGGGCAGCTGCTGAAAAGGGGTCATAGAGAACGAGGAGCCCAAGGTAGGGACACTAAGTGCAGCTGTCCCAGGGATTTGGGGTGTGGGGCCTGGTCAGAGCAGACTCCTAGAAGAGAAGGTGCATGCTGGTGGCAAGCGTAGACCCCAAAGGTGAAGGCGGCTCTGGAAGATGGGGGCCAAGACTGAGGCTTCGGGACATGGCCTCGGGGGCAGGTGGAGACGGGTCCCTGAGGAAAGGGCTTCCAAGTGGAGGAGAAGGGTGGTCCTGGGGCACCCTGGAGGAGACAGCCAGCTCCACAGCTGCAATGCCAGGAGCCCCTCAAGCCAGGCTGGCCTGCGGGTCCTCAGGGGACTGTGCATCCATGCCCTGTGGAAAAACTCTCTGTTTTCATGGAGGTAGCAGGGGCAGAATTTGAAACAAAATCTCTGCCCAGCTCCCAGGCCACCCCCCCACCACTGTGAGCCAGGACACTTTTAAAAATCTGTGCTCACATCATGGGATCAAAGATGAAATAATGTGAGTAGAGGCAACTCAGACATTGAGTGTGACATACAGGGTGCAGATACCATTAAGCCAGGGAAGAGAGTGACATGGGATATGGTCACAGTGTTAACTGTGCTCCCAGGATCGATACCTAGAGAAACTGATCGTGGCACTGAGGAGGCGGTCTGCAGAGACCTAGGTGCTGTCAGCTCCCAGCATGCTCCACTCCAGAGGCAAAGGCCATTAACAACCTGGGGGTCAGGATGTTCAGAACTGAATTTCTGAGATCAGGAGGAGAAAAGCTGCAATCTCTGCCCAACTCCCTGGCAGCCTCTCCTCCCACAGGCAGGAGAGGTTTTGTAGTGCCCCACGGGTGGCTGTAGTCTTGGCTGCTATCTCCCAGGGGAGCTCGCCATAATTAAGTGTCAGTAAGCCTACTGGGGGGGTTGAGGGTGTCTCTGTAGAAATGGGAACGAGGCAAGATGGGGGTGGGCGGTCAGGAAGCCAGGGGCACGGGCTGGGGCCCACGGAGCAGGAAGGCGTGTCATGTGCCTGGGAGGTGGTACATTAGCTGAGGGCTTTGACAAATTTAGGACACTGACTAGATGTCCTCCCTGTAGTGACTCACCCAGAGGGCCAGAGAGGCTGCACCAACACCCCCGCCCATCCTATACAGAAAGGCTCCTTTCTTTGTTTCTAAACCGGAGGTTTGACAAGTCAAAGCAAAGCCCCCACACTTAAAGTGACACTCCTCAAACACATCTGATCAAAGAGTCATAACATGTCATTAACTCCCATTGTCATTTTAAATTCGAAGCATGGAAAGCAGAGTACTTGAAACAGAAACTCTCATGCGCTTTCTGCACTGGGGCCGGGTGGTTACCAGCACATGTTAGAGGATCTCTGGTTTTTTTTTTTGTTTTTTTTTTGAGGGTCTCTGTTCTGATCAGACTGCTGTGCTGTAAGAACCCCTGACACCACCAGCTCCCAGGTACCTACCCACACCCCCATGCACCTGCCATGTGGGGCCAGGGGGTCCCTCTCCACTCCTGCTTGCTCTGGTACTTGGGTAAAGGCCTCATTAAGTAGAAGGCAAAACAAGACTTTAAACTACAAATGGGGCAGCGCCTGTGGCTCAGTGAGATACAGTATGCAACCTCCCCAGATATATGGTGCCATATATCTGAGGGTGGCAGGTTCGAACCCGGCCCCGGCCAACCTGCAACAAAAAATAGTTGGGCATTGTGGTGGGCACCTATAGTCCCAGCTACTCGGGAGGTTGAGGCAAGAGAATCACCTAAGTCCAGGAGTTAGAGGTTGCTGTGAGCTGTGTGACGCCATGGCACTCTACTCTCTACTGAGGGCAATAAAGTGAGCCTCTCTCTCTTAAATAAAATAAAGAAAAAAAAAAAAAACTATAAATGCACAGAAAAACCACAGCAGACAGCATGCTCTGCACAGCACTGGCGAGACAGAGGGACACAGCTGGGGTCTGCTGGGGCATCCACCTTCCACAGGCTCCAACCTGTGCTTGTTTCCCCAGATCAGGCCACAGAGATGACATGTTAAGGCCAGGGGGAAAAGGAGTCCAACAGGAAAAGCACGAGGATACTTAAAGCTTTCTCTGTGCAAGCGCCCCCCCCACCAGGCACTGAATCCAACCCCGGCTATTCTCCAAGTCTCTAGATCTCAGGGATTTGCGCTTTTACAGAGGGGTAGGCGAGGGGGGAGACAGCTGACAGAAATGCTGTGTGCAGGGGCTCAGGGGCTGCAGCAGCTGACAGGGTGGGAGCAGCACACACAGCCGCCAGACCTCCGCAGCGCCGGCCTCCAGGCTGGGCGGCTCCTCTCCTCTGCGAGTTCTGACCATCTTGGCCCCCCTTACATCTCCTGGGCCCCGTCTCCTTAATACAGGTCATCAGGTTTGTTTTGTGGGGAGTAGGAAGGTACGCACTGAACACAGACAGGCCACCGTGCCCCACGTGGGAGGTTTGAACAGTCAAGACAGTGGCATGCCAGGCCATGTCCAGATGTGGCCACAGGGAGGACCCTGAGAGGCAGGATGCTGCCCACCCACTGGTACAAGAGTCTGTCGTGAGAAAAAAATGTGGTGGTGCTAGAAAGGGAAGAGAGTTCCCAGCAGAGAGGACACTGAGAGGCCTGGAGTGAACCTCTGAGGGATTATTCACACAACGTCAGGCCACCACCAGGAGCCCACTCAGAGACAGATATGAACTGTGCTAAGGGGTTCATGTACCCAGAGTTTAACAGGGGCAGGTGGCCATAAAGCCAGGAAGATCCTACTGAAGTGGGGAGGAGGTTGTATACTGGTCACAGCATCACGGCCCTCCACAGGTTAAGAATGTCCATCAGGCAGTTAAAGGGGCACTGTCTTCCTCACCCCTTGGCATGACTCATTTACAGAGGCCAAGTGGCCAAGATATTTAACAAACATGTACAGGGGTGTCCTCAAATGAAGAGCCCATGAGTGCCTTAACTGGTCTCAATGTGAAAACTATAAATACATACGAATATCTTTACATTTTCAATATAGTTTTTTGTACATGTCCTAAATTTATAGAATACTCAAGGCTCAAAACCCAAAATGCTGTAGAAAGGTATAGGTTGAGACAGCCCTGCCGCCATACATAATAGTTACCCTGGCCTGCCCTAACGCTGGACCCTCTGCTCTGCTCTGCTCTGGGCTGACTCCAAGGGACAGCCTTCTTCACCTGGCGGGCCTTCCTGCTGTACTGGAACTCACCTGAGTTCCCAGAACTCACTGGAACTACAGGAGCTAAGTGTGCAGTGTCGGCCTCATACCGCTCCTGCAGCTCTGTCTCTGCGGGCCATGCTGAGTCACATGAAGCAAAGTCCTCCACCACCTGAGGCTGGTATCAGGGTTCTCACAGACCGGCAAGGCAACCCCAAACGGTGAGACAGTGATGACATTAGATGTTTCTGAGCACAGATGTCCACCTCCTCTTTCCTCCTTACCTCCTCCAGCTCCCCCTGCTGTGATACCATTTCTGCCCTGCCTGCAACCCCCAGGCATGTTGACCAGTATCACACTAAGTCCCTGATTCTGAGCTGGCATCTGCACACCCCACCTCTTGGCTGAACTTGACCTCTGAGGCAAGGATCTGCAGCATCTCCCTCTGCAGACAGAGGAAGTGGCCCCAGTCAGCTCATAGGAAACCCTCTGAAGATGTTTGCTGAGTTAATACATGAAGCAGCATTTGCACTGTGGAGAAGCGCCACAGGTCCTGACCATGTATGTTAACCACACCTAGGAGCTACTTCTGGTACGGAAGTTCTGACCTGTCTCTGGGCCAGAGGCAGAGGGAACCAGGCCTCCGCGCTGGGGACTGAGGGCAGATACAGGACATAGCCCAGAGTCTGGGGCTGTGACAGGTGTCTGACCCTGCAGGGGAGCCCTTGACCTCATGTCCTCACATGGAAACTGTGGTTGCTTTTTCATCAAACTTACAAAGCAAGAACTGAAGGGATGGGAGCTGACCATGAGCAAGAAGAGGGAGGGTATGTTTCCAGCAGAAAGCGGCGATGAATTCACTGCATCCCATGGCCAGGCTGGGGGCTCCATGCAAGCCTCCTCCAGAAGCCCAGACACCTCCCAGCCTAGAGTGGTGTGGGCCTTGCTCTTGGCAGAGCAGGCTGCTGGTGCTGACCCTGTTCAAATCTGGCTGAAACTGGGAGAGACCTGACGATCACAGAGAGAAGCCTGCCAGTCCTCCTCCTCCTCCTGGGTTTGGCTGACGCCCACCTCACCTCACTAGCACCCTGCCATGCCCATCCACTTTGCAAAGGGCTGTGACCCCCACCAGTGCCCAGTCCAGGCTGTCTGGGGAGTGGGCTGAGTGGCTGGGCAGGAGCAGGTGCCTGCACAGGGATCAGCTGCCAGCTTTCACTCCCCTCTGCTGCCCAGAAGCATATTCAGAGGGCTTCTGAGAAGTGGCCACCGCTTTTAACTAGGGCGATGGCTAGAAACAGGCCAACTATATGGTAGCCATCTCCTCCCCACAGGTGAAAACCACCAGCCATCTACCAACACAGGCTCCTACGCCTGTCACATCTGCTGCAGACATGGGCATCATAGATGTGTCTCTAACACTGAAATTTTGTTGATTTTCTGCATATTACAACCTAAAGTTTAGAGATTAAATGGACCATCAAAATAATTATGTTATTTATGTTAAAATGAGGGCACGTGTCCCAGCTACTCACGAGGCTGAGGCGGGAAGACCACGTCAGCCCGGCATTTGAAGCAGCAGTGAGCTTTGGTGACGCCACAGTACTTCCACCTGGGCAACAGAGCAAGCTCCCATCTCAAAAAAAAAAAAAAGGGCAGGAAGGACATGGAGATTGGGCTGGGATGTCACTTGGGGACATTCCCAAGTCTAACTGGCAAAGCTCCCTCTGGGAAGGGTGCAAATCATTTATACTTTGTCCATTTACAGTTGGTTGAAAGAAAGTATAACAGGAATGTTAGTTCAATAAGGGTTAAACTGAAAGAAGAGATACTAGAAAATCTGAGAAATATAAAACCAAAACTTTACCATAAAACAACCCAAGGCTGAATCTTGTAAAATAAGCCTAAATATTACGCCCTGCTGAGGCAGGTGCTGTGGAGTGAGAGGGAGAAAGCCCTTCACCCTGGGGTCTCCTCCCCAGCCCTTTGCCCCAGCCCAGTCATGAGGAACACAGCAGGCTAGTCTCAGCAGGGGGCCAGTCTATAACCTCCCCTCCCCCCCCACACACACGGTCACAACAGCCAAGGTCATCAAACGATGGTCTGGGAAACTGTCTCAGCCAAGGGGAGCCCAGGAGACATGAGGCCTCTGTGCCACGTGGGATTCTGAGTGGTTCTGAGGATGGAAAATGCAGACAGGCGCAAACTAGGGAAATATGAATAAAGTGCGATGTCAGTTAATTCTATCAACACAGATTCACTAGTGGTGACAGATGCACAATGTAGTGATGGGACACTCGGGAGTGGGTATATGGGAACTGTACCTGCGATCGTCTCAAGCTTTTTATAATCAAAAACTGTTCTAGAAAATAAAACGCATTAACATAAAAACTACAGAAACAGGAGCTCAGGACATGTACAAGGTCCACATGCAGGAGGTACACTCTGTTGGCCAGGTCTAACAGGACCAGCTCCCACAGGGCTTGTCTCCACCAAGGGACCTCGGGTCATAGTTCTGGATGACACGTGGGGACATGTGTCATCGCTGGATGACAGAGAAAGCCAACCTTGCATCTTTCAATTGAGTTTGGTGTGTGAGTCAGGAAGGGGAGGTGGGGAAAAGTAGAGAGACAGGAAGAGGAGAGGCCATTAATCTCAGAGTAGATGAACTGCGATGAAATTACTGTGCAGAGAAAATAGAAACTCTGAGATCAGGAAGGAGAACAGGCACAGACACAGGGCTGCAGGGCCAGCCCTGCTCAAATCCTGCCAGTCTTGGGGTGAATTCCTTCATGGTACCATGGCAGCTTGCACACCAGAAGCATCTTTGAGTTCCCAGACTTGGATTCACTTTGTAAATACCAACAACATAAAGTGTTTTTCCAAATTCCCTGACATCGTGCCCTGGTATTCCCTGGTGGAACTATAATACAACTTTATTAACTGTTAATGTGCAAGGTCTGCCTACATTGCATATTTATTGTGTCTACGAAAAAACTTCAATTAACTGGAACCTCGCCTGCAGAAGCCCTTAACTGATTGTCTGTGCTCTCTTAATCTAGGTAATTGGCAAGACAGACAAAGGACAACAGCAGTCGTAAGGAACTTAGTAAACACTCCCACCCCGGCCTGACAGAGTGACCAGCAGAGTACAGAAGTGGCCACATGTTGTATACTCTCCTATACGGCAGCACAGCCTTTGAGCTCTGACCCTGTCAGTGGCCTTAAGGATAATTAAAAAAAGTATTCAGCTATGAGTAGGGCGCCGGCCACATAATAGAGGCTGGTGGGTTTGAGCCCGGGCCAGGCCTGCTGAGGAACAATGACAACTGTAACCAAAAAACAACGGGGTGTAGAGGGGGGCGCCTGTAGTCCCAGCTACTCAGGAGGCTGAGGCAGAGAATCGTCTAAGCCCAAGAGCTGGAGGTTGCTCTGAGCTGTGATACCGCGGCACTCTACCCAGGGCAACATAGTGAGACTCTGGGGAAAAAAAAGTATCCAGCCACATCTGCTGCCCACACTGTGCTCTCCGAATGGTCTGGAAGTTGCAGGCAGCCTGGCATGCTCCTAGGAGGAGCCTTCCCTGGCCTGATTGTCCAGATGTATAATGTGAGCACCGCTCTGCCACCCGACAACCAGTCTGCCCTCGAGAATCTCCTGGCTGTGCACGGAACGCCCTTTATAAGCCTCTGCTTTTGATCCCATGTTGGTTGGTCTGTCTGGTTCCCTCTGCATTTCACACAGACTGTAGAGTGAGGATGCAAGATGACAGGGTATTTCTTCACTTACTCAGAGCTTCCTTAGGTTCTCTCACAACAGCTTCAGTCTCAGTGCACAGGCCTTGCGTCTCGTCAGAACACGTCCCCAAGTACCTGTTCCTGACGGCCATGATAAGCATTTCATTTCAGTCTCCACTCTGCTTGTTGGTGCCTAGTGTGTGCGTGTGAATATAAATGAAATTGATTCTGTATATCAATCTTGTGACTCACAAACTTTTTCTGGAAACAATGTTTGTAGTTTCAGTCAGACTTTTCACACACACGATTGTGCCATGGGAGAATACTGAGGGGTACTCGTCTTCCTCTTCAACCTAGATGCCGGTCTCCCTGCTCGCCGCACCACCCCGAACTTCCACGTGGAACAGACAGTGAGGACAGACAGACGTAGTGAGGACAGACACCCGAGCTTGGCATTCAGCCTTTCACCGCTCAGGGCAGCACTGGCTGCAGGTTGAGGACTTTCCCTCCTATTGCTAGCTGGCTGGGCAGTAGTTCACATTTTATTTAATTTTTTTTTAATTAAAAAAAATTTTTTTTGAGACAGAGCTGCAAGCTATTGCCCTGAGTAGAGTGCCGTTGCGTCACAGCTCACAGCAACCTCCAATTCTTGGGCTTAAGTGATTCTCTTGCCTCAGCCTCCCAAGGCACTGGGACTACAGGCACTCACCACAATACCTGACTACTTTTGGCTGTAGTTGTCATTGTTTGGCAGGCCTGAGCTGGGTTTGAACCTGTCCGCCTCAGTGCATGTGGCTGGTGCCCTAGCTGCTGAGCTACAGGCACCGAGCCACACATTTTCATTTTATTTTTTTTTAGAGACAGTCTCACTTTATTGCCCTTGGTAGAGTGCTGTGGCGTCACAGCTCATAGTAACCTCCAACTCCTGTGCTTAGGCGATTCTCTTGCCTCAGCCTCCCAAGTAGCTGGGACTACAGGCGGCCACCACATTGCCTGGCTATTTTTTGTTGCAGCTTGGCCGGGGATGGGTTTGAACCTGCCACCTTCAGTATGTGGGGCCAGAGCCCTACCCACTGAGCCACAGGCGCCGTCCCAGCACATTTTTATTTACTAATCAGAAATGGATCTCAGGTTTTGTTAAATGCTTTCTCTGCATCTCTTGAGACAATAATGTGATTTTTCTTTTCTCTTTTGTTAATATGGCAAATTACATTGACTTTTCAATCATCAGACAACTTCACACTCCTGAAACAACCCCCAATAGGCTGTGATGTATTACCCTTCTTATGTGCTGTTGAATGTAATTGTGAAATGTTTGCCTAGAATTTTGACATGTTCACGAGGGACATGACCTACAGTTTCCTTGTAACCTGTTTGTCTGGTTTTGGTGTCAGTGTGATGCTGGCCCCCCAGAATGACATGGGAAGGTGTCTGTTTGCACCCAGATATTCCCTCCTTAATGTGTGGCAGAATTACCTGTGCAGCCCTCTGGACCTGCAATGTTTTTTATAAGAAAGCTTTTAACTACAAATTCAATGTCTTCAATAGGATGTGCTGTTCAGATCACCAGCTCTTCTGAGTGAGCAGTTTGTGTCATTCAAAGAACACGTTTACATCATCAAAGCTCCCCAAGGAGTTGTCTGTGACATTTGTGGTTATTGTCCTTTTAACATCTGCGGAACCTGCAGTGACATCACCTCTGTCATTCCAGATCCTGGGAATTGTGTCTTCTTTCTTATTTCCTTATCAGGCAGGGTAGTGGTTTATCAATCTCATTGATCTGCTTGAAGAACTAGCTTCTGTTGAATGTTTCTCAGGTCTCACCACTCCCCTCTGCCCTGACCTCCACTCTGATCTTCGTAATTTCTGTCTTCCTGATGCTTTGGGTTTATCTTTTATTAACCTCTTAGGGTGGACACAGAAGCCTCCTTCATTTGTAAAGTGCTCAGCTGGCGAGCCCCTGGCCCTGTGCAAGTGTGTCTCACAAATTCTGATGTTATATATATTTTTTCATTCAATATGAAGTGTTTTTTATTTCCCTCAGACTTCCTTTTATTTATTTTTTGAGACAGAGCCTCAAGTTGTTGCCCTGGGTAGAATGTTGTGTGAGCTCACAGCAACCTCAACTCATGGGCTCAAGCGATCTTCTTGCCTCAGGTTTTCTATTTTTAGTAGAGATGGGGTCTTGCTTTTGCTCAGGCTGGTCTTGAGCTCATGAGCTCAAGCAATCCACCCGGCTCGGCCTCCCAGAGTACTAGGATTACAGGTGTGAGCCACCGCACCAAGCCCCCTCAGACTTCTTTTGAAAAAACTTGTTAAAACTTGTATATATTTTATTTCTTAATATAAATGTGTAAGCGTGTATCATCTATATGATTTAACTTAAATACTAGTATGTACATTAAATTATTTATAATATTTAATTAACTAATTAATTTATTTATTTTAGACAGAGACTCACTCTGTGGCCCTGGGTAGAGTGCGTGGCGTCATTGTAGCTCACAGTAATCTCAGTCACTGCACCCAGTTAGGTTTTCTGTTTTTAGTAGAGATGGGGTCTTGCTCTTGTTTATGCTGGTCTCGAACTGCTGAGCTCAAGCAGTCCACCTGCCTTGGCCTCCATGCCTGTCCTCTAATATATACATATAAGTGATACTTATGTAAATGTTTGTTACTTACATTCTTTGTTTATAATTAACATAATTATATATTTTCATACTGTACCTTTATGTTATATTTTACATATTTTGTATTTATATTATTTATTTCAATTTTATGTTATGAAATTAAAAAAAAATGTATCTGTAGCACTGTGGCAGGTGCCTTTAGTCCCAGCTACTTGGGAGGGTGAGGCAAGAGAATCACTTAAGCCCAAGAGTTTGAGGCTGCTGTGAGCTGTGATACTACGGCACTCTACCAAGGGTAACGTAGCGAGACTCTGTCTCAAAAAAAAAAGTATTTCTTTACAAGTACACTGTTAACTTCCCAAATGTACGGAGACTTTCCCATGATCTACAATTGGTTTTGATGCTGACCACACTGTGGTTTAGAATATACATCCATGAGCACCATCCCTCAAACCAGCAGAGGCATGTGGGTTGGCGCATATGCGGCCCTCTCAGCACGCTCTCTGGGCTTTCTTGGTGAGCCTCCTCAATCCTTCTTGCCTTCTCTTCCACTTGTTCCGTCCACCGTTGAGAAGGGAGGGTTGAAGTACCCGGATGTGCCCCCTTCTCCTTGCAGTCCGCAGTGTTCCTTTTATGTACTTTGAGGTTCTGTGAGTAGGCAAATAGACACGTAGGGCTATTATCTGGATGGATGGGTCGCGCAGCACTCTGAAATGACCTCCTTGATCCTGGCGCTATTCTCTGCTCCCACACCAGCTGTGATGCCCACTATTCTGCTTGATCCTGGCGCTATTCTCTGCTCCCACACCAGCTGTGATGCCCACTATTCAGCTTGATCCTGGCGCTATTCTCTGCTCCCACACCAGCTGTGATGCCCACTATTCAGCTTGATCCTGGCGCTATTCTCTGCTCCCACACCAGCTGTGGCCTTCTGCTTAGTGGTGGGAGGGACGTCCTTCTCCACCTCTGACTGCCAGTCTGTTGTGTCTCCACACTGAAATGCACTGTTTGTAGGCAGCACGGGCACACTATGACCACTCCTGCCTTTTAATTGTGGGATTCAGACTCCATGGTGACCACAGATGCGGTCAGCTAGAAAGCTGGTCATCTCATTTTCTTCCTGTCTGTTGCATCTAGTTCTCTCTCCCTTTTCTGTCCTCCTTGGATACTAGCTGTGTATGCTAAAATCCATGCTGGCTAATGAGCTGTAACTCTTCATCTTTGGGGGTTTGAGGGCCACACCACTCACGTGCAGGTGGTGAGGACACTTCCAGCCCAGAGTGAGGGTCTCACCATCAGTGTTTATTCATTCTCTCTGCCCGACCTTTTGGCAATTGTTACTATACAAGTACTTTTAAAAAATGCTATAAATGCTATAGCACATCGTTGTTATTTTCATTTAAACAATTACCTTTTAAAGAGATTTAAAAAGTAGGAAAAGCACATATTTTTCCACAAAATATTTGTTCCTGGTATTTCCTCTGGTATTATTTTCATTCAACCCAAAGGACTTTTCCTAACATTTCCTTCCCTGTAATAAAGTCCTTCACCTTTTGTGTATTTCTTTTCTTTCTTTCTTTTTTTTTTTTTTGAGACAGAGCGTCAAGCTGTCACCCTGGGTAGAGTTCTGTGGCATCACAGCTCACTGCAACCTCCAACTCCTGGGCTCAAGCGATTCTCTTGGCTCACCCTCCCAAGAAGCTGGGACTACAGGCAAGTGCCACAACGCCTGGCTGTTTTTGGTTGTAGTTGTCACTGCTGTTTGGCGGAACTGGGCTGGGCTCCAACCCGCCCTGGCACCCCAGCAGCTAAGCCACAGGCGCCCAGACCTTCAGTGTGTTTTTAAGTCTTTATTTCGCCTCCTCTTTGGAAGCAGACTGCCGCAGGTGTGGCAAGGCTGGTGGTCCTCCCTCAGTGCCTCAGTGGCTCTGCCCCAATTAGTCGTTCTCACCGCACCTCAAGAAATCTGCTGTCAGCTTCATCTCTGCTTCTTTGTTCCTTTTTTTTACTGGCTGCTTTTTGGATCTTTGAATTTGTCACAATTTTAAAGCAGTCTGACTGTGCTGTGCTGTAGCTCTCTTCCTGTGTCTTGTAATGGGTTTGCTGAGCTTCCTGCATCTGTAGGTTTACAATTTTCACCAAACTTCCCCAAACATTTGCCATATTTTTTGAGATTTTTTTGTGTCCAATCCCTTGGACCCCAAATACCACATATTACATCACTTGGAGTCGTCACATCACTAATGCTGCTCCTTTAATAAAAACAAATGTCTCTCTCACCACTGGTCACCTTGGGTAGTCCACATGGCCTTTCCTCCACAATGGTTAATGGCCTGCTAAGCTCATTTGGTGTTTTTTTTCACATACTATACTGTGGTTTTCGTCCCTAGAAATGAGTTGGGTCCACTTTATATCTTCCATGTAACAATTTAAGTTTTTTAATACAAAATAGATTTTCAATATCTGCCTTAATGTCCTTGATTCTGCTGAATCTACGCCTGTGGCAGCTCTCAGCAGATTTGTGTGGATGCCTCCTCCTCCTAACAGATTTATTTTGCTGATTCTCCAGCTGCCTGATAGTTTTTGACAGTGTTGAGTGTAGAGGAACACGGCACTAGGAGTGTCTCTGAAAGAGACTTCCAGGATTGGATTCCTCATAGAACATCAGAAAGGCTTTCGTCCTGTGCTCTCATGAGGTTTTGTCATGAGCCAGGTACCTGTCAGCCTGCTGCCCCACTGTGCACTACCACGCCTTCCTCTGCCCTGCCGCCCTCTGTGTCTCCTGCTAACCCAGAGTCCCTCTTTAGGTCTAACATCCTCCCGCTCTTGCCACGGACCTGTAGGAGACCCCAGCCCACAGTGAGTCTAGACAGGTGCTTGGAACACAGGAGGCTCGTCCCTCAGAAGCACCCCGCACTCCAAGGGCTGGCCAGCCTCAGCCTCCCCTCCCAGCAGGCTCTTTTACTGACATGGGCAAGCCTGTCTGTGAAGTAGCACGGGCAGCCAACCTGCACGCAGGGACACAGGAGTGGCTTTGCGGCAGTAGCGTGCAAGACAGCCGGGAGAGAGTGCCAAGCAAGGGGATAAGCCTAGGGAGCTGGAAGGGTGAATATGGTCAAGCAACCAGCAAAGTGTGGGTCAGAGGGCTGTCCAGTGTGGGTCAGAAGGCTGCCTGGGGTAGCAGGGGACAGAGCTACCCCAGCGGGGGAGAGAGGGCTGTCCAGTAGGAGACAGGCAGAGCAGAGAAGTGGGGTTCAGGAGAGATGCTGCCTGAGGCTTGGTGTGCTGACCCGGGCTAGGGATGAGGTCAGCTTGGGTGACAAGAAGAAAGGCTGACCAAGTAAGGCACCCTGGGGCACAGACCAGGCAGTAGGAGCCCCAAGAGGTTTCAGATTTGTCTACCCATGGCTCGGCGCTCGCTGCTCAGTGGTTAGGGTGCCAGAAACATACACTGGGGCTGGCGGGTTCGAACCCAGACCGAGCCTACTAAATGATGACAATTACAACAACAACAAAAAATTGAGCCGGGTGTTCTGGTGGGCACCTGCAATCCCAGCTACTTGGGAGGCTGAGGCAAGAGTATCGCTTAAGCCCATGGGTTTGAGGTTGCATTCTACCGAGGATGACATAGTGAGACTCTGTCTTAAAAAAAAAAAAAAAAAAGATTTGTCTACCCTCTTCCCTTGCTTGCCTCACAGAAAAGCTGTGACCTATGCCCTGTGTTCCTGGCGCTAGCCTCCCACCCACCTGCTATGTGACTCTCTCTGAGAGACTCTCCTGCCTTGAATGGGCACAGAGCTGCAGATCTAGCTGTGGGTGAGTGGGAAGCTAGGTCATCATACATCAGCTACGTGGCCACGTACAAGAGCACAATCACACTTACATGGCTGCAAGGGTATGTGCTAGAATTAAGGGACTTGTTCGTGACTAGCCTAAGCCAAAGTGAGACCTTGTCTCTAAAAAGGGCTGGGCATTGTGGTGGACATCTGTAGTTTCAGCTACTTAGGAGGCTGAGGTAAGAGAATAGCTTGAGCCCAAGAGTTTGAGGTTGTGGTAAGATGTGACA
This sequence comes from Loris lydekkerianus, assembly GCA_963574355.1. Classification (NCBI taxonomy): domain Eukaryota; kingdom Metazoa; phylum Chordata; class Mammalia; order Primates; family Lorisidae; genus Loris; species Loris lydekkerianus. The sequence continues at coordinate 20,444 of CAUYPK010163543.1, forward strand.
CCACAGCCCTCTACCACTAAGGGTAACAAAGTAAGACTCTGTCTCAAAAAAAAAAAAAAAAAAAAAAGAATTAAGGGACTTTTCAAATGGAAGTCCCCGGGGCATCACACACGTGTGTACACACAAACATGCAGGCACACAAGCACACCCAGCAGGCCAACACCACTGTGCCCAGAGGTTTTCCAGCAGGAGCCCGTCAGGTCACCATTGGCTGCAAACTGGCCCATCACTGATGCCAGGTCCCAGCAGCCCCGCCACAGGGCTCTGCCCAACTCTGCCCATGCTGCCCTGGACACCCTGCCAGACGCAAGGGCATCTCTGAGACGTCCCTGTCCCAACAACCCTGCAGAGGACAATGTGCCCCCTCCCCTAGCACATACCATTTATTCGGGAAGCTTCCCTGCTTTCTATAAACAGGCCTTTCCCAGTCCTCTCGACCCCCAAACAAGGAACTTTCTAGAGCTCTACCCTTAGCTCTGAGCCTTCATCACACATTCTCCCTCAAGGGCCTCCCCAGGTGGGCTATGCCCCTCCCAACTGCATGTCACATTGGATCAACTCCGAAATGCTCCCAGCCTGCTCAGATCACAGGTGGCCTCTGCCAGCTGCAGAGGCTCCGGCCCTGCCCATGTCCTGGCCCCTCCTACCCTGCAGCTCAGCCTTGACCCTAACCCTCAGGCTCAATGCAGTCACTTCACACAGACGCCTGCAGCTCAGGTTTTAACATCTCTTGGACTGCTGAACTAAGCCCGGATGCTTTGACCTGAACTCCGCCTGGTCCGTTCTGCACCCTCTCCCTGCACACCCTTGCCGCCTCCCAAGCCCATCAGTGTTCTCCCTACTCCTGACACTGCCACTTGCAACCCTAGAGACCCTATTCAGTGCACATGGCACCAACAGGGCTGGCCCCTAGAATGCAACTGCCCTGTACTGGGGGTTATCTGCGACCACATCTCCACTAACTGTGAGCCTGCCCAGAACAGGACAGGGACAGTGGAGCGAGGCAGCTCTAGGGAGGGTGATTGCCAATGTCTTAAACTTAGGCCACGGTGAATCCTCAGGGTGGCTCCGGGGTTTTTGTGCTACTGCTCACAGGTTTGGGGTCTGAGTTTTGAAAGAAAAGCACCTGTGGGGACCGAAGAGGCTGGTGTGGGGTCAGGGTCAGGCCTGAGGTTTGCTCAGGGGGACAGAGTGCAGGGCACTGAAAGAAGGCTGGACAGGGAGCCATGAGAGCTGTGGGCCATGTACAACAGAGAGGGGGCCACAGGGGCACTTCACCCTGGGAGAAGAAGAACTGAACCTAGCAGGACATGTGGGGCTCCCACTTGGCCCAACTCGCCTCATGTCTGCACTGGCTGAGGTTTGGGGGAATGTGGTCTCAAGTTCAAGAGGAAGCAGGGAAGGGGCTGGGCTGGTGGGATGGAAGGAATTACTCACGCTGTCCACAGCAAGGATCTTCGCCCAGATGAAAACAAGAAGTGGCCTGAGCTCCCGGGCTGAGCTCTGGAGCAGCTTGAGCACGTAGGGGAAGATGCCGACAGACAACGCCTGTGGGGAGAACGGAGGGTGTCAGTGCCAGCTGCAGGGACAGATGCACAGAAGGCGAGTTGAGCCACTGTAAGGTGATGAGAGGCTTCTTCCAGACCTCCCCCAAGCTGCCGGGCACCTCCTGCCTTGACTGGCTTGGAGGCCAGGAGGGGCTTTGTTGTGCCTGGAAGCCCACGGCATGCTCCTGCGGGTGGCCATCTGCTCTCAGCAGCAGAGTACCAGGCACCTTTCTGGCGATGCCCACATTTGGACCACAGCACCGTGCCCAACACCCACACCCGCATCTGAAGTCAACCGTGGAGAAAGAGCCTGCCTGGGTAGGACAGGGAGTGTTGTGGAATCCTGGTGGCTCACTGGCATCTGCCTTGTTCCTGGCAGAGTGCATCTTTGGGCATCAGGGAAGTGGGTGAGGAGGTGGCAGTGTGCAAAGCAGCTGGGCAATCTGGCTACTCCCAATGGCTTCAGCTACTGCTCAGCACTTATCTGAAAGCTGTTGTGTTTCCAAGGATATCCCGCCAGTATCCCCCTCGGGCAAATGGTGTTTGTCCCTGCAAACAGAGCAGGAGGAGGAGGTGGGACCCAGGCGACTGGTGTCCCTCCCTCCCTGTTGAGGGCCACGTTTAATGGGGAGCTCTCCTTTCCCCTCTCAGTGGTTGGGTCTTAGCTGAGAGCCACACCCACACCTGCAGCAATACATCCTATGTGGTAGCTGTTCACACAGCAGCAGAGTTTCTAGTTAGCACAAGCTTCATTCTTTAAAGGGCTGTAATTAGTTTAAAAAAAACATTAACTTTGGGGTGGTGCCTGTGGCTCAGTGAGTAGGGTGCCGGCCCCATATACTGGAGATGGAGGGTTCAAACCCGGCCTTGGCAAAAAAAAAAAAAAACAAAAACTGCCAAAAAAAAAAAAAAAAAATTAAATTAACCTTACAAATGCAACTCTTTCTAAACTACTGAGGATGCCTGCTTCCGACTTACTAAAGAATACAATCCAAGCGTTTCCACTAAGTGGCACCCATCACACACACACCTTTCACTAAGAGCTCGACCCTCAGCCCCCTTGGAGCGTCAGTGGCCCCATGGCGAGTGCCACCTGGTTCTCTCAGTCTGGGGTTTGTTCTCTTCTTCTTCAGTGCTGGGCCACCAGCTGTCAGACTTTGCCAGTATTATGTGCTGAAAACATCTAAACACACACATGCCTTGTTCCCACTGCCTAGCTCCTGAGACACCAGCTGGCCATGCCCCACTCTCTCCAAGGTTTCCTTAGTGAATTTTTAGTGTCTTCCTAAAAAATAAGGTTTCTTACAAAAAACATGACAATAACATTGCCACACCTAAAAAACAAACTATTCTTTAATCATATCTAATACCCAGTTTGTGTAAAATTTCTAACAGCTTCACGAGTAGCAACTTTTCAGACTACCATTTTGAATGTTCATTTGCAAACAGAACAGAGTACAGTCTGCCTCTGGCACCTGCTGGCAGGTCTTGAGTTTCCTTTAAGCGGCACACCTCTCTCGGTGTCCCTTTCACTTTCCTAGTGGTTTATTCCTAAAAAAAAAAAAAAAAAAAAAAAAAATCGCTTCCGGTTCTGTCTCTGCCAATCTTTTCTCTTGTGAAAGGCCTGTGTTGCTCCCCTATAGAATGAGGAACCAGCAGTGCTTCAGAATCGTGCTGGAAACAAGAGTGAAGACAGAGTATGAGCACGATTCCTGGGGCGGAAGAAATCCACATCCTGACATCATTCCCTTCCCTGCAAAGGTGATATCTAATGCCAGGCTGGAGAAGACGGCAAAGCCAAACTCGGACCCCTGCAGTGCTGGGCACCTCTGAAGGCTGCTGGGACCACGCAGTGCTCTCCGAGGGCCTCAGTACATCCCATGGTGCAAACCCACCTTGTGTCATAAGTGTCATCTCCACCCGCCTCCCTTGGCCCCCAAGTAAATGGCAAAGGCACACACCAGGCTCACTGCCCAGGGTCCCAGGTCCAAAAATCTTCCCAGCAAGTCCAAGGCTCTTAGCCGGTGCACTTGGCTCAACAGCACCTGGAAAAACAAGAAGGAAATTGTATCATGGAGACCACACTTGCCTATGGCCTGGCTTGGCTTGGCCCAGGGCTTGTCGCTTACCTGTAGGTGGAGCTTTCTTGGCAAAGCACACATTCATTCGTCCATTCATTCACTCACTCATTCACTGACACAGTCTCACGCTGTCAGCCAGGCTAGTGTGCTGTGATGTTAGCCTAGCTCATGGCAACCTCAAACTCTGGGGCTCAAGTGATCCTCCTGCCTCAGCCTCCTGAGTAGTTGGGACTACAGGAGCCCACCACAACACCCAGTGAGTTTTTCTATTTTCAGTAGAGACGAGGTCTTGTTCTTGCTCAGGCTGGTCTTGAACTCCTACACTCAAGGGATTCACTCACCTCAGCCTCGCAATGCTGGGATTATAGGCGTGAGCCATGGAGCCTGGCCCAGTGCATGCTTTTAGATAGGTTAGGAAAACATTCTTTATTCTTTCGTTATACAATAAAATATGCTTACTATAGAAAGTATCAGAACAAACACTTTGTAAATGCATTTCAAAAAAAAAAAAAAAACCTTGCTGGTGACATTTTGGTATATGGACTTCCAGAAATGTTCTCTATGTATACACTTCTCTTATTTCTTCTAAACTAAATAATGTTATTGTCTTTCTCATTTTCCTTTTAAACTAAATACATTCTAGCTGCATCATTCCCAATGGCGGCATCACACTTCTTTTATGGAAATATAGATAACTCCTTTAAACAGTTCCTCCACTGCTAGGCATTTAAATTTTCCCCGAAATCTTGCTATTATAAACAATGCTATGGCAAACGTCCTAAGACATCTGTACATCCCCAAGACAAACTGAGAACAAAAGGACAGGGCAGGGCACACTGCTCCGATCACTGCCCTCCACTGAACCCATCTCACTTTCCCAAGAAGCATGTGGTTTTCTCTTCCTGCTGCCCTTGCTGGTTGCCAGGCAGTGTTTATTGCTATGTGACCTTGGCACATTACTTAACATCTCTGAACCTCAATTCACAAAAATAAGGGAGACACGATGCCTTCCCATGAGGGTTTTATTAAATAACAAAAGTGTGGGGCAATACTAGCCTGTATCACACTAACAACATTTGCCAATGTGACAGGTAAAAACACATTCTTTTGTAATCTGAAATTCTTCAATTACAAGGGATGCTAGGGCTGTGCAGGTCCCCATTCTTCTGCTGGGACACTCGGTTTCTCCCTCCTGATGTGTGAAAGGGCTTTATAAACGAGGGAGCAAACTCTGCCATACGTCTGTGTATGTTTCTTTTTGTTGTTATATCAGAGCTTCACTTTTTTATTTTTTGAGACAGAGTCTCATTATGTCACCCTCAGTAGAGTGCCGTTGCATCACAGCTCACAGCAACCTCAAACTTTGGACTTAAGTGATTCTCTTGCCTCAGCCTCCCAAGTTACAGGTGCCTGGGCGCCTGCCACAATGCCCACCTAGAGAGCTTTACATTTTTTCTTTTTTTGTAGAGAGAGTCTTACTTTATTACCCTCAGTAGAGTGCTGTGGCGTCATACTGCTCACAGCAACCTCCAACTCCTGGGCTTAGGCGATTCTCTTGCCTCAGCTTCCCAAGCAGCTGGGACTACAGGCACCTGCCACTATGCCCGGCTGTTTTTTTGTTGCAGCTTGGCTGGGGCCGAGCCTGAACCCACCACCCTTGGAATATGGGGCCAGCGCCTCACCCACTGAGCCACATGCACTGCCTGAGATCTTTACATTTTTAATGGAGTTATTTACACTGTGTGCTGAGTTCCTCCGATCCAGCATCCTGGGGCCATGTTTGTAGAGCAGGTGTGCCATACACACAGAGGCCTCCCTGCCCACCTTGGCCACTGGTTGTCTGGCCATGACGTGTGTAACATGGGAGCCCTGACCCAGTTGAGGGGTGCTTGGAAGGGTGCTCCCTCCAGGAGGCGATGCACAGGGCACAGCTGGGCAGCCGGACGCTAAGGGTGATGAGGGGACAACTGGGCTCCAGATGAAGGAGCTGGGAAAGGGAAAGATTGGGCATCTGAGGAAGGGCACGTGGCCAGGTTGACTGGGGTCCACACTGGGCAAGGGCCTGCACACTGGTGCTGAGAGCCCAGTTAGTCCCATGAACAAGGAGAGGCCACTGGGTGACATTAAACAGCAAGTACAGTGTAGTCTTGCCTGGGTGGCAGACCTGTCTGTGGTGTGGAGACTGAGAGGGAAAGAGAGACACTAAAGGGAAGGTTTGGAATGAGCCTGAAAGCCCTTGAGAGAGGCAAGAGGGAAGGAAGAGGGGTCAGTGAGGTGGGAGCTGGGTGCTGACAACAGGGTGTCACTGGAAAGGGAGAAGCTGGGTTGGTGGAGGGCCGGAGAGCTGCGCCAGCAACAGATGGTGGCTGTTGGGCGCTGGGGAGCAAGACTTCTGTGAAGGACACCCTGGATCTAGGAACATGGAGCTTGGTGGAGTTGTGGGATGGACACCAGGCCAGGGCAGGGAGGGTTGGAGCCTGGAGTGTCCGGCTGGGGGCAGAGCCCTCCTGGGATGATGGGTGTGTGAGCAGCTTGCTTGCAGATTTTTGGCTCAGAAGCTGGGAGGGACGCATGGGCCTGCTGATGGGGCCTGACTTAGAGGCTCACTATCCTCTCCCACATTCAGCTCAGAGGCCTCCTGTGCCATTGCGGCCTGGAATTCAGGCTTTGAGAGGCAACTCAATGAAAGAGGGTGAGCTCTGGGGGTCAAGCTGATGTAATTTTAATCTTGCAGCTACCACTTGTTAAGTGTGGCTTAAATTACTATTCCTAACTTCTGGAAACTTCAATTTCCTTACCAAGAAAAATGAGAGATGAGAGTCTTTGACAGGGGCCTACGTTCAATATTAGATGAGATAGAGCATATAGAATGCCTGGCTCGTGGCACCAGCATGAGGGCACTCTGCCATACCCAGTCTCCATCACTACCCCGTCTGCAGGGGCATGAAGCTGCCCCACGCCGGGTCTCTAGACGACCCAGGTCAAGAGGCTTCTCTGGAAGGCTTCCTGGGTTCAAGTGCAACTCTCAAAACTTAGCAACAACAAAAACACGTGACCCTGTGAAGATCATTATCTGATCACACTGTGAACAGGGACAAAGCACGTAGCTGCAGTGTGACTGGCAATGCAAGTATGGGGAGTCTGTAGGGAACACTGTCCACCCCCAAGGCAGCGGAGGGTAATGCAGGGATTACGGGGGAGTCTGTAGGGAACACTGTCCACCCCCAAGGCAGCGGAGGGCAATGCAGGGATTACGGGGGAGTCTGTAGGAAACACTGCCTGTCCCCAAGGCAGCAGAGGATAATGCAGGGATTATGGGGGAATCTGTAGGGAACACTGTCCACCCCCAAGGCAGCGGAGGGCAATGCAGGGATTACAGGGGAGTCTGTAGGGAACACTGCCTGTCCCCAAGGCAGCGGAGGGCAATGCAGGGATTACGGGGGAGTCTGTAGGGAACACTGCCTGTCCCCAAGGCAGTGGAGGATAATGCAGGGATTATGGGGGAATCTGTAGGGAACACTGTCCACCTCCAAGGCAGCGGAGGGCAATGCAGGGATTATGGGGGAGTCTATAGGGAACACTGCCTGTCCCCAAGGCAGCGGAGGGTAATGCACAGATTACGGGGGAGTCTGTAGGGAACACTGTCCACCCCCAAGGCAGCAGAGGGTAATGCAGGGATTATGGGGGAATCTGTAGGGAACACTGTCCAATCCCCAAGGTAGCAGAGGGTAATATAAGGTTTATGGGGTCCAAGCTTTGACTATAAAAATAAAGATTGTTAAGATAAGGCATGAGGAAGTTAACTACACTGAGAGAGAAGCTGTCTGCGGACCATGCCAGATGAAGTTCACGTGCCTTTGCATTCTGTCTCCTCCTTATTTTCTGGTTAAATAAAGGTTCATCTGCTGATCCAGGCTGGGCACAACACGACACAGACCCTCTCTAACGATGAAGAATCTGCTGCTCACACAGAAAATGCCTCATTTTGTTTCTGCAGGATTTCTAATTTCCTTTCCTGAAATTAGAAAGTTGTTTCTGGGAGGACTTCTCTCTCCCTAAGGGAACATGGATGGTAAGTGGAACACCACTAGACAGGGGCAATAGAAGCCCGCTCACAAACACAGAAGAACTGGACGCAGCAGGCCTGGCAGCGTGGCCCTGCTTAGAAGATGACCAATTTTACTCTGTCCATTGTTGAACAATCAGGCAGCCCAAGCCTCTGCCAGCTGAAATCCCACCTGCCACCTGCCATTTACACACAGCCTCCTTCCTGCTCAAGTAAACAGAAAGCATCAGTGCCTGCCATCTGCCTAGCTTTGTCTCATAGCTGTTATCATTACATATTTTGTTTTGAAAACTAGTTTATTTGTTTACAGCTCACCTTGCAATCTCATGACTTAAGCTAATCTGGAAGCACACAACAGAAAAAAAAGATAATTTTTGCAATTCTTTTATAATGTCACAAAAGCTGCAGCCAAAAAGCATCAAAAACATCTGGGGAACTGGCACAGGGCTGCTCTGCTGCTCACCTTATCACCAGCGCCAGCAAGAACGGGCTGCTGTTAATGCTCTCACATTTACAGGAACTTATTTTCTCCACTCCTCTTTTGCTGGCTGAGATTCTCCGTGTCCTATTGCAACTGGACACCAGCAGCCCCAGCGGCTAAGTGAACTGCCCAGCAGAAGGGAGGCTGTTGCACTTTGGGGCCCTGACAGAAATAAACTGCTCCTCTGTCTTGGAAATGATCTCTCTGAGCAGGAGTGAGGTTTGGCCTAGTGAAGACTAATGCCTGCCCTACGCAGTGTGGGCAGCAGCCTTCATAGAGGAGATACCAGCCCTCCTGGAAGGAGGCGGCTAGTGTCCCTGGATAGGTGGATGACAAGACACGCACCTGAGCTTCATGGACACAAAGTGACCTAATCAGCTCTCTGGGGCAGGTGGAGACCCTACCCTGCCAGCTTGCAGGATGCAGCAGCCTAGCTGAGGCACGGCTCCCCTCACACTTAGGTACGCACAGATGGGGTGGGGCTCCTCACCCTCCTGCGGCCCCCCCAGGCATTCACAGCTCCCTGCATGTTCAGCCCCCCATTACTAGAAACTGCACTCAGCATGTGAAGTATCAGACCTTGGTCACTGCACTGACCAGTGGTTTGTAAACGCCTTTGATTTTGACCAGCCCACAAATACACATTCACTCAAGCAAAAACTTTTATAAAATCTTCCTGAGTTTACCTCCTGTGATAGCCTCTAGACCCTCCTATCCCACTAATCACAAAATTAGGTGGCAGGATGATGGCAGTGATCTCCCAGCCTGTGAAAAGGACACACTGGAGCTTGAATGACATGCCCTGAGAAGGCCTTTCCCTCACAGCAGCCAAGATGATAAGCCCCCGAGGAGGAAGGCTAGGCCCAGCCTGCAGTGCTGTGAGCCCATCATGGTCTGTGATGAGCCCTGAGCTGTGCCAGGGCAGAGGGGCGGAGAGGCTGGAATGGATGGGCTGCAGCAGCATCTTATTTCCTCCTGAGTGCAGACTGGAGAGCAGCGAGGCTGCTGCAGACATAGCCAATGCACCCCTGATCAGGGGACGCAGTGATGTTAGCAGAGTAGCCTTTCAGGGACAAAGACATAGCAGCTGCAGGGACTCGCGGTTGGCTGTGTGTGACTCATGCCCCCTAGTGTGGCAGGGCCAACGGCTGTGCTTCCACATGTCGGGGGACTTGGGTGGGGGGCTTCCTCCCCATGGGAGACCTCAGCAACCCTCATGGCTGAGGAAACTCACCTGCAAGACGATGGGCAGCTGCTCGGGGGGGTTCCGGTTCTCCACGCCCATGGTGAGCCACACCTGGAATGCTGTCAGCTGCTCTGCGAAGAACGGGCTGTGCTGTGGACAAGCAGAGGAGGCTGTGAGGGCCAGGTGTGTGGGGTGCAAAGGTGTGGGGGTGTAGGGGAACAGTGCACTCACTCTAGGAACACCGTGAGAGTCCACAGAGTTGGTGACTAGAACAGATGGGGCAAGGGAAGAAGAAGGTTGAGGGCAGCTCCAAGGCGTGGCAAGGCCGGTGCCACCACAGAGAGCTGGGGAGGCTAGGAGAGGAGCATGTCAGGAGCCAGCCTGCAGGGGATAAGGCTGGGCTGAAGAGATACATTTAGGAGTCAATGGCACATAAAGGTTTCTTAAGTGAGAAAGAGAAGGGAGTCAAGGAGATGTGGTGGAGCCTGAGGAGGGGTTGTGCAGGCATAGCCATGGAGGGGAGGGTGTGTGAGGGGCTTGGACACTGGAGGCATGTGTTTCAAGAAGGACGATACAGGGACGGTGCCTGTGGCTCAAAGGAGTAGGGCCCTGGCCCCACATGCTGGAGGTCGCAGGTCCAAGCCCAACCCCGGCCAAAAACTGCCAAAAAAAAAAAAAGAGGGACAACACAGCCAGTAGACCCAGAGCTGGCCACGACTGGCTCAGCAGCCCAGAGGTCACTGGGGACCAGTAAGAGCAGTCTGGGGACCCCAGTGCCACAGTTCACTGCAGGGACTTGGTTATGGAGGGAAGGAGAAGAATGAGCAGGGCCAGGAGGTGCACTTCCCAGGGGAGAGTGAGGGGTGCAGGCCCGGGGTGGGCTGGCAGGATGGAGCCCAGCACAGGTGAAGGCTGGTGCAGCCAGGGCAGGGCCGCTCTACAAGAACAGGGGAGCATGGGCGGCTCCTGTGGCTCAAGCGAGTAGGGCGCTGGTCCCATATGCCAGAATGGTGGGTTCAAATCCAGCCCCGGCCAAAAAAATAAAAAATAAAAATAAAAATTGCATTAAAAAAAAAAGAATGTTTTTTTTTTTAAAAAAAAAAGAACAGGGGAGCACATGTGGCCTGGGGGCCAAAAAGGGGGAAGACACGAGTGGGAACCTGCTCCCTCTGGGTGGCCCTGTCCTTCAGGAGAAGGGGTGGGGGGGCGCTGCAGCTGGACAGTGAGGGTGTGTGTGTGGGCGGGAGACAGACTGAGAGCACACATGTGACTGGCCTGCCAGGGGGCATCTAGGGCTCCTGGGATGAGCATAGGCGCATGGGGACCAGGCTGCATGGGTCTGGGCTGCCCTAGTTGGCTTAGCCTCAGGTCTCAGGTTTGGAGAGGCCCAAGAATGACCCCAGGAGCTGGCCAAGGAGCCAGAGGAGCAAGCATGACCATAGGCAGTAGCTGCTGGCCCAGGCTGGCCAGTCTGAAGGAGCACTGAGTCAAGAGGACAGGGGAGAGAAAGGTCCCCAAGATTCACCTGCCCTGCCACTGGGGCTACAGTGTCCCTTACCAGCATGGCAAGTACCAAGCAAACCCCAACAAGAGGGCTCTGGAAGGGGGCAGTAGGCCCAGGGAAGAAGGCATGGGGCCCCTGGTGGGAGGGGCTGCTTGGTCTGTCACTACAAAGCCGAGCCATGCAATGTGGTTAGCCTCCCTGAGCCCCAGGGACAAACAGCTCAGAAATGACCAATCCCCCCTCCCTCCCCACTTTCTTTTCTAGTCCCGGGGGACCCGTGGGTGGCTGCAGATCAGGGGTGTGTTTCCTGGCATACAGAGGGCAGATCTGAACCCTCTTCTCTGCTCAGCCAGGGAATGGCTGAGCTCTGGGTAGGCCCTGTGGCCTATCTGGTGAGACCTTACTGGCAGCAGGTCCCACTTGGGAACTGGTGCTTAGAGAGGTCGCTTATAGAACACTAACCACGTCTAGAGGCAACCTGTAACAGCACCCTCAAAGTGAATTTTCTGTTTTGAAGTGTGAATTATTCATAAATTGGTTTTACAAAATCTTGATGAGAGCCCCTCCCCACTGTCGCAATGAATGTGGTGGCTGAGTTAGGAGATCAGGTGGCTCAGGGAATTACATCTCTATGCTCTTTCAGACTGGTTTTTGCCTTATGGATTTTCACATGTCGCTTATGGCTGGAGTAATTGCTCTATGCAGAAAGATAAAGAAAAACTCCGGATCTATTCCCTTGCCACTGACAGAAAGGAAAGTGCAACACTGTCAGCCAGGAGCCTGTCTTGCTTCCTGGGAGCTGGTGAACTGGAGCGACGTGAGAATGGCTGAGCATTCTAAATGAGGCTCCATCAAGTTCCCTGGCAGCTGCCTTGCACACCTATGAAAAGGGTCCCAAGGCTGATGCAGGCTGTGCCACCCAGGTTCCCCATGGTACAGGAGTGCACCTGGGATCAGGTGTGGAAGCCCAGGGAGAGTGTCCAGAAAGCTCACGCACACTTGTGGGCTAAGGGTTCAAAGGCATCCAGCCAAATCACACACTCGAGGCTCTTGGGACAATTTGGAGGCCCGGTATCAGACGATTTGGCATCGTAAAGATAAGCCCACGTGCAATGGACATCAGCAGGAAGGTCGCTGAGAATGCCTGGGACTCACACTCACAGCCCAAGCTAAGCCACCGACTCTGCTACCAGGAACTCAGCACACCAGCCCTTCTCCTCTGCAGCCACGGCCCGGACACTCTGAGACTGGCAGAACAGTGTCTGTTCTGACAGTGATGTCATTTACCTGGCTCTATGATGACATCGCTGCTCAAAGAGGGGACACCAGTGAACTCCAAGGGGTAGAGAGGTCCCGACCTTCCAACCTATGTGAGCTGAGTCACCTCAAGCTCCCTGCCAGTAGGTGGCTCCTTCTGGCCTTGCTTACCACAACCACAAAGGACAATCCTGACAGGGTGCTGTTAGATTTCACTGTTCATTAAACTATGTCCCTTCCAACTGATGATTTTAGAAGAGTGACAATTATCCCCTTTTAGCATATATGAAAAAGCTTTCAGGATGAGGCCACTAAGTGGCAAACCATTAGAGTGAAGAAGTGAATTTGTAACACTGCTAAGGAAAATCACACCAGACAATATATACACGGATGCAAACACAGAGGGAGTCAGAGAAGGAAGCTTGAGGAAACACCATTTAAGCCATGTGGACAAATCAGAAGACTCCACAGAGTAGGAATGTTGCTTTCATCTGTACATTCACTGTCGCCTCAGTTGAAATTCCAGCAGTTCTGTGTATAAATTAGCAAACTGATCCCCAAAATCACATGGAAATGCAAAGGGAAAGTAGCCAAGGCAAACAGGAGAGAGGACTGTGCTGCAGGCCTGGCCTGTCCTCTTTGCCGTCCTACAAAGCTTCCAGAGCTGAGACTATGGAAGAGGCACGATAACCCTTGGCCTAGAACAGAGAACCCAGGAATAGCTGTGTGGAGAAGGCTGTGGATCCACACCAGCAACACAGAGTAGGCTGGATACCCACAACTGGAAAACTGCGCATTCTCTACCTCACCCCCACCCCCAAGTGCATTCTGAGGGGACTGTGGGACTAAAAGTAGAAGGGAAAACAGGGTTTTAGAAAAATAAAATAGGAGACTGTCTCCTTCAAGTTACCAAAAGCCCTAACCATAACAGAAAAAGCATTGGTAAATTAGATTTTGTTAAAATAGTGAATTCTGTTCATAAAGGAAAAACATTTACGGCCAGGCATGGGACTCACACCTGTAATCCCAGCACTCTGGGAAGCTGAGGCAGGTGGATTTCTTGAGCTCACGAGTTCAAGACCAGCTTGAGCAACAGCAAGACACCGTCTCTACTAAAAATAGAAAAACTGAGGCAAAGGATCGCTGGAGCCCAAGAGTTTGAGGTTGCTGTGAGCTGTAACGCCAAGGCAATCTACCCAGGGCAAAAGCTTATCTCAAAAACAAAACAAACAAACAAAGCCCCTCCCCCACCAAAAAATAAACAAACAAAAAAACCACCAACATTTAGGCCAGTTGCGTTCGCTCATTCCTATAGTCCCAGCACTCTGGGAGGACAAGGCGGGGTGGATTGCTTAAGCTCATGAGTTTGAGACTAGCCTGAACAAGAATAAGATCCTTTTTCTACCAAAAGTGAAAAACTGAGGCAAGGGGATCCCTTAAGACCAGGAGTTTGAGGTTGCTGTGAGCTATGATGTCATAGCACTCTACCAAGAGCTACAAAGTGAGATTCTTTCTCCAAAAGTAAAAGGAAGAAAAAACATTTAAAATGTGAAAACGAAGTCCACAGGGTGAAAAAAATATTCATAGAGCATGGCTAAGAATTTGTTTCAGAATACACACAGAATCACTACAAATTAGTTAAGAAATACCTAACACAAAAGAAAAATCATGAAAAGACTTGAACAATTTACCAAAAAGGATATTAAAACGGCCAATAAAAATATGAAACAACGTTCCATTAGCCCTCAGGGAAACACATCATAAGATCTAAGCTGTCCCAGCAACTACCTGCCCCGCCTACCAGCAGGAGCGTAAACTGACTCAGTGCTCTGCAGAGCTGCCTGGCAGGAGCTGCTCAGATGGAAGCGTGCAGACGCCGTGAGCCTGCAGCATCACTCCTGCCAGGTACACCCAGCGGCAGAGACACCACCTACTTGGTAACCAAGATAAATACTATTTTATTGTACTATATCTAAGGCAAAATTAATGCAAACCCTCACAATGAACAAAATATAACCCCTCAATGTGTTCTAGGAAACAGGGTCAGCATGACTGCTTTTTATTTTGCCACAGACCCTGATATAACTGGGCCTGGAACCAGCCAGCACTACACATGAGGGCCAAAAGCTGGACACCTACCCACTGGCTGTAGAAGGGACAAATTAATTTGGAATATTCTATCCTGCACTTAGAATGAGTTGTGACTACAAAAACAAGGCTGAGTGAAGCAGGCAGACCCAGGGCTACAGCCACACAATTCTCATCTAAGTACACAGCCAGGCAGGACAGCGGCCTCCTTGGGAGTAGGAGGTGGAGTGCGGGGGGGGGGGGGGGGCGCATTTTAATGTGGGTTACACAGTATGCTCAGTTTGTAAACACTCACGAGGCTGCACAATTACACTGTGGACAGTTTTGTACATGTATACTAAACCTCCAAAACGGAGGAGGCCAAATAAAAAAAACAGTATGTGGCCCACATCAGTTACCACCTCCCTGTCCCTACATGTGAAACTATTCCCAGGTGGAGAGTACTGATTCCAGTAGATTAGAAATAATATTGCAAAATCCTTAGAAAGACACTTGGCAAAGATACCTTGCACAGAAATGGAAGTATTCAGTTTAAAAGGGACACACATGCATATAGAAACCTCACCATTTCAGGTAAAAGCAGACAGTTCTCACCACTTAAAAGCACAAAGTGAAGCCAGGCTCAGAGTGCAAAAAAGTCAAAGGGTCATGAGGTTTTCCAGACTTCTCTTACAGTGACAAGGCTCTGACCCCTGTGGAAGGTACAGGCAATAGAGGTCTGGCTGGGGATGACGTGGGCCCAGGCACCATGCAGGGTAAAAGGCATTGCTCTCCACAAAGTTGGTGACTCTGCAGGGGACCCTGTTGCTGCCCCCAAAGAGTTCATGGTCTATGAAAGGCCTTTGGTCTGGAAGACCACGGTCACTGCCAAACCCACTGTGGGGACTGTGTTAGCTTCTGCTTCAGGGCAGCCTGCAACAAACTTGAACATTAAAAAAGACAGTGGATGCATGATGGACAGATGGCTCATGGCTCTGAAGCCCTCTCGGGTGCAGAAAGAGGACCTCCGGTGACAGCTGGGGGTGCCTGTCTCTGTGGCCATTGCTGGGCTGCCCTCCAAATGACCGGGCCCTTCCAAGCCCACTACCCCCTGCCCATCCTACCCCATGCTCTGCACTGACACGGGTGCCCTGAGGGCAGGGGCTGTGTCTGACTCTACTAAGGTCCCACACGAAGCAATGCTCAGTAAGTAGAAAACCAGGATGGCCCCTCGTGGGCTCCTGTGCAGACCCCAGGTGGGGCCAAATGCACTGGCAGGTGCCTTGAGGCAAACTCAAGCCAGGGCAGTGGACGTGCAGGCTGCCGTCAGGGGACTCACCCTGAACGCAGTACCCTCCTCGATGATGGTCGGCAGCTGAGACAGGCAGATGTCCACAGCGAGATCCCAGGCTTGCCTAGGGAAAGAGCAGAACAGCACCCACTGGGCATTACCAACAGGCACACAGGGGAGGGTAGCTCACAGGTGGGGGATCTGTGTGTTGGGCAGAGGGGAGGTCCGGGCTACTCTGAACCCTGTGTGGTCACACAACACTCGTGGCCAGGACAGACACCTTGGGACGTTTCATCCTGTAAAGGATTCTTACGTGCTCTCTTGCAGCTTGGGGCTAAAATGCCCTCAGCAACAACATGAGGTATAAAGAGTTTTAAACTGTCCATAACGTCCCGGCAACTGTCTGTATCCTGGGTGCTGAAGGCCTGGAGTGCACTGAAGGGAGAATTTCAGCACACCAGCTGAAATTGCAAAATCCTTAGAAAGACACTTGGCAAAGATACCTTGCACAGAAATGGAAGTATTCAGTTTAAAAGGGACACACATGCATATAGAAACCTCACCATTTCAGGTAAAATGACTCTTAGTCCTTTTAAGAGTCAAACAAAACTCAAGGAAGTTGCACCAGGACACGGGAGGGCAGTCCTCTGCAGAAGTGTGCCCTGAACCAGCCACACCTCGTGGCAGGGGTCCTCAAACTGTGGCCCGTGGGCCACATGAGATGGTGTGATCGTATTTGTTTTTGTTTTGTTTTTTTTTTTTACTTCAAAATAAGATATGTGCAGTGTGCATAGGAAGTTGTTCATAGTTTTTTTTTTTTTTTTTTTTTTTAAACTATAGTCCGGCCCTCCAATGGTCTGAGGGACAGTGAATTGGTTTGAGGATGCCTGCCTTGTGGTCTGTGGCCCACAAAGGCACCTACAGACAACCCTGGTTTCACCTGTGCAGAGTGAAGGGAAGGGCTGCGGCTAGGCACTGGAATAACGTGTGGGACAGCTGCCCGGGGTGTGCATGGCTGCCTGGAGGGTGGACTACAGAGGTAGGAGAAGCTGAGCTGTTCGTGCATCTCAGGGAGAGAAGGAAAATAATTGTGCTCATGGTATTAACAAGGAGAAAGGACATAAGGGAGTCTAAGAACTATTGCAATACAAATGCTGAGACCCGCTTACCTAGGGCAGGGCTGGGAGGATGTCAAGGCCGGTGGCTCGTCCACATAGACAGCACACAGGGAAAGCCCACTGCCCACCACCTTTGGTGGGCCAGATTCAGTGACCTTAGAGCGCCTATTAAACTCTAAAATTGCATGACAACTTTTAAAAGCAGTGTTCTCTGGTGAGCATTTTATCACTTGACCAAAACTATTAATAGTTGTGTTTTCTAGGATAAAATTTAAACAAACTAAAAATCCTGACTTGGGAGCCTCAGCTGAGGCCACGTGGGGGAAGCAGGCCCGTCAAACAATAGGGCTAGGGGGACCTGCAGCAGACTGGAGGGAGCTGGGGGGTCTGGGTTAGCAGCTCCCATGGGGCACGGTGCGGGAAGCTGCCATTAGCTGTGACCAGCAGATCTGAATGTGGCCCCACCCCCGGGCAGCTGGAGGGTGGGACTCTGAGCCATCAGCTGCTCCAATGAGTCACGCGCCTGAGAAACCTGCCATAGGCGTGAGCCTGGCTTTCAGGAAAACAGGCCCACGATGGCAGGAGCGGAGGCGGCCAAGAGCCCATCAATCAGGAACACTGAGCCCTGGAGAAATGCAAGGTTTCAGGACCCCTGAAATTGAAAGTGAAGGAGAATGACTCCCTGATGGGTTTGCATCAAAAATTAAACAGGAAACGAGCTCTGAGTATTTCATCACTTGCTTCCTCCGCCTGCAGCAAGCGTAAATGTATATTACTTTGTGTTTTAACCTCAATTTTTGTTAGACTTTGTTCCCCTTTCCCCCCTGCTAAAAATTCAACCTTTCCATCACCACCCAAGGAATATAGTAACTAGATTTTACATTATTTATTCCAGAAGCTCTCTTCTGATGGCTTCTGCCATGTGTTCCCAGGGGACACAGGCTCTGGCTGTGTGGGGAGGTGCAGAGCACTCCAGAGCCCGCATGAGCCCCTCCAGTCAGCTCAGGCTGCAGTCGGCAAGATCTAAAGCAGAGGTGAACACAAGCCTCTGTCCTCCCATCTGAGCCGCAAAGTCTTTCCTTCCTTCACAGTTCTGCCCCCTTCCTTAAGGAGTAGGGATCAGACCTGGAAGGAGCTCCCAGGATGGAAGCCACATTCCAGCCTCCATGGATGAAGGCAGACTAGACACTGCCCAAGGGTAGGCAGTAGTGAGCCACCCCAGAAGGTCTTCTTATCTGCAGCAATGTGGGCCCAGCAGCCTGGAGGGAGCCACCTCAGGACAGGGTCCCCAGGACAGAAGCGGCCTGTACCTTAAATACCCTGGGGCCCCAGTGCCCGTGCTGCGTCCACACATGTGGGATGGAAGAGAAACTTTATTTGCAAAGCCACTGGATGCAGGGGCACTGACTCATTTGAATTTTAGCCAACACACCCAAGGAACGACCACCAGAGGAGGGAAAACCATCTGGTGGAGCTCTGCCACACTGACCTAGCTGGCGACCTTTGAGAAGGGTGTGAGGTGCAGGCCCCATAGATCTGCCCAGCTCAAGAGTTCATAACAGGTTGCCAAGGTGCTTCTCATCTCTGACTCAGCATGAAGACATTCTGAATAGTTTCATAAGGAAATAAAGATTACTGCCAAGCCTGAGTGGTTTCCCACTCCCAGGTCTGCACTGTGCTAACGTGGTTGAACTGATCAGCTCCTCGCTAAATTTTAATCTGGGCCTAGGGACAAGCAGGGAAATGTAGCTGCCAACAGATGTTTTCCATCTCATCTCAGGCCAGGCAGGTGGGATCCTGATGGCTCCAAATAGCAGTCTTCAGTCCACGCCCGTGTCACGTGGACCAGGAGCACCAGGGACAGCTCACTGTTGGAGCTCTCTGACATCCAGCCTACCAAGGATTACGGTGAGGGTCTAAGAGCTGGAATTAGACTTCAGTGTGAACATACTAGGATGGAGCCACAGAGTCCAAAGTACAGACTCTACAGACTCTACCTGCACACGCAGGCCTCCGTCAGTGCCGCCTTCTCAGGCTGACCACGCACACGCAGACCTCATGCAATGTCGCCTTCTCAGGGTGACCACGCACACGCAGGCCTCCATCAGTGCCGCCTTCTCAGGCTGACCACGCACACGCAGACCTCATGCAATGTCGCTTTCTCAGGATGACCACGCACACGCAGACCTCGTGCAATGTCGCCTTCTCAGGCTGACCACGCACACGCAGGCTTCCATCAGTGCTGCCTTCTCAGGGTGACAGCTATTTATGGTGACTTCTAACACAGGGAGTGGAGCACGGGGAGCGCTGAGCCCTAGTCTGTAGGACCTGTGGGTGCGGATTTCTCTCTGGACCCAGGAAGAACATGGAGGCAGTGTGGGCACCAGCCTCACAGCTGTCTCTCCCTTAGGGACGCACCCTTAGTTTTTATCAGGTTGGGAGAACACGTACTGGAGAAGCTCATCACACTGGGACACTCTGCTAGGACACAAAGAGCTTTTTTTTTTTCCTTTTTTTCCTTTTTTTTTTTGAGATAGTTTCACTACCCAGTGACCCTGGGTAGTTTGCTGTGGTATCACAGCAGCAACCTCAAACTCTTGAGCTTAAGCGATTCTCTTGCCTTAGCCTTCCAAGTAGCTGGGACTACAGGCACCCTCCAAAATGCCCAGCTGCTTTTTTGTTGCAGTTGACATTGTTGTTTAACAGGACTGAGCTGGGTTCGAACTCGCCCGTGTGCCTCGGTGTATGTGGCTGGCGCCCTAACCACCGAGCTGTGGGCACTGAGCCACAAAGAGCTTCTTTAAAGTGACATTTGCTATAACAGGAAGCCACCAACATCCCTAACAGACGGCACATCTACGGTTTTAACGAGCAAACTGCCACGCAGGTAGGGCAAGTGCTAGCCCAGCTCCTTCCAGATGAAAGCAGGAAAGCCATGGAGAGTGAGAGACTATCCCAGGAGGCTCCAACATGAGCAACTTCTGGACACACAGCCAGGCCATATGAGGAGCCTAGTACCGGGGTGACATCTGAGAGGGCTTGGGTTAGGGTTAGAGTTAGAGCATCTAATAAGCTGTAATCACTCATAACTGGCGTGGGCCTATACCCTGCTGTTGGATGAACTTACCCAAGTTGAGGACCCTCTGCCCCCAAGCCTCAACTGGCATTTCTGTGGCACCAGAACTGAGGTAGTAGGTGGGCGGGGGCTACTGGAGGCTACGTGGCAGGTCCTCCTCAGCGTGTGCCTTTCCTCTAGAAGCCCAGGCTGGTGGCACTGTCCTGACTCCAGGAACCACAGGAAGCCACAGAGAAGC
>CAUYPK010163544.1:0-30259 GCA_963574355.1 Loris lydekkerianus
TCCATTTTATTCTATAATTTGTTGTAATATTTTTCATTTTATAAAAAAAAAAAAAAAAAAAAAAAAAAAAAAAAAGAAAGTAATATTTAAATGGATGGGCGTTGGTTGGTGTGGTTGGTTGGGGGAGGGAGGAAGGAAAGAAGGGTGGAAGGAAGGAAGGAATAGTTCTTCAGAAGAGAATTTCTATTATTATATAACCAAATCTATAGTTTCTTGGTTTCTCAAAGATAAGTTTATAGAGCCCAAGGATAGAAATTTAAAGATATAATAAATTTCTTTCAATATTGCAAGGATGGAACTTTCAAGAAAATGTAACTTTACAGAATATACATTAATAGGCCCCCAACTTTTCCCCAAAGGAATTGTGAGCTAATGAGGCAAATTAATATATACACACACAAAACTAGTTAGTAAGCGCCCTCAGCAACAACAAACACACAGGAATGATTGATAAAAGGATAATGTGTATGAAATAAAAATATTCAAACACATATGAATACATTTGAATCCAGTGTAACATTTAAGGCTTCTAACATTTGCTGGCACTACAGAGAATATCCAGTTGAAAGATATTTCTTGAGTTAATTTGAATAAATTGACATTTTGTAATAGCTGATGCCATATACAGATTGTAGGAACAGGGTAAATCTCCTTTGTTTAAGTCAAGGGCAATTCTCAATCCAGGCTTGAACGAAAGACCAGGCTGAAAGCAAACCCGGGTGACAGGACTGGAGGAGTGTTTCAGGTTCAGGGAAATGGCCCATAGTCATTTGGAGGACATGGAGAACAAGATCAAGGCCACCACCAGATAAAACTGCGGTTTGGCCTGCTTGGTGGTTGGTGCTTGCTGATCACTGAATTCCAGAAGCAACACATGCAAACTGTGGGCAGAGACTAGGAGCAGTGTGACAACTTCCTATTGCCTGTAGTGGCCAGCAAACCCCGAAGGGTCTATCCCTGCTGCCATCTCTGCACTGCATCTAGCACAGTGTACACCTAGATTGTGCATATCCACAGGTTGAAGAGCTAGGTTAGCTGTCCTGAAGAACAACAGGACAGCAGTCATTGTGCCTCAGGTGACATCTGCTTTGGTGGCCAAGCAGGTGGCTGGGTTGCTTTGTGTGTGAGAGAGTCTAAGTGGACTGTGCCTGGCTGAAGTTCCTGGCATAGTGTTCTCTTTGTGTTTTATTAGTGGTTCCCACTATCCCACGCAGGGTCAGAATGACACTGAGCCAGTTGAACCCTGGTCACCAACCTGCAGAGTGAGTTCAAAGGTAGTCTGCATGAACACTTTTGTACTCTGCACTTAACAACACATAGGATCACAGCACCCACGGTGCCAGGTAGCTGATCAGGAAGAAATAAGAGGCATGTGATACTGGTACTCTAAGTCTGGGTGGGAAATGCTAAAATATGTATTGGAAACACTGGGTAGGTGTTTCCTGTAACAAACAGGAGGCTTGTTATATCTTTGTTGATATAGATGATATATAGGGTGATGCTTGTACTGGAGAAGAGAAACAGCTTGTCTTTGTTGGCTCTGATGGTGACACTAGCATACGGTCTGCTCCTAGTTTAAGATTCTGTCAGTAGCTGACAAAGAATTATAAATTCTTGGAGGTGAACTACTTGCCAGTGTGACCATTCCTATTTATTTTCACCTCTCCATTTAAACAGATGTCTGTTTTGTTGTTTTGATTATTGCAACCACAGTTGTTACCTAGAATAGGATTAGACATTCAACTGAAAGATACCTGCATTACATTATACTTCTCAACTTCCATTTCAAGCAGGGCCTTCAAACTGCTTTCATTCACTGTTTTCTTCTATTCCATGTTCTAAGTGTTACTCTTCAAATATTTCTGTCATTGGACAGGACATCTATTCTGTATGCCCTGTAAGATTGTGTGAAAAGTGTATAACTCTGCCTTAAAGATATTATCTAGGCAGCCTGAAGAATGCAGAGGGGGGAGGTGGAGAGCGGATGTTCTGTAAACTAATTGTGCTGTACACAGGGTGACTCAGTATCTGAAGACTGCCATTAGCACCTATAGGCTGTATTTTGCCTAAGCTGTTCTGTCCCTTTCCTACCACTAAGGGGTAGCAGCTCTGCCCCTCTGGGTCAGGGTTTTTCTTTCTTCCTTTTTAATTAAAGACTGTCCCCTCAGGCTAGAGTACTTATTGCATCTTCTGATTCTTGGCCTCAGGCAATCCTCCTGTCTTAGCCTTTAAAGTAACTGGGACTACAGGTGGGCACCACAGTGCCAGATGCTGGGTTTCTTCAACAGAAATTCAGAGTATTTACTGCTTTAGTACTCTCCTTTACTTCTGGAGGCAGGGAGGTATGGTTACTAAAATTGATCTGATAAATTGGTAGTGTGTCCAAATGTACTACGGATTTAAAAGAGTTTAAACATTCCTATTAAGATGTTTTCCAGAATTTCCAAAACAAAATGTGTACTAAAAGTCATTATGTTATTTATATTCAGGATGAATATGTTCATATGAAAAACATTTGTGTAATTTTCGATGTTTTCAAATTCAAGAAGCCTATAGTCTTCCTTTGGCATTTCTGATAAGTCTATCTTGTCATTTTCAAGTTCATCTCTGTTTTTTTCCCTGGCAGTAAAGGAGGGTTTTTTAGTACTGCAGTTTCTGGGTCACTGAGATGTAGTTCTTGAGCAAGATTCCCTACCTTTAAACCCTTGACCTCTTTTCCAGAAGCTCGTAGTAGATCTGCTACTTAGTTCTCTAGGCAAAACAGACACTAAGAAGGGAAAATAGCATTTCCTGCACCTTCACTATGGGGAAATTCTTCCTTTATGTCTTGTTCCTGCTGCTTCTCATCTGAACACTCCCTGCTACAAGTTGCTCCCTGCTTCCAGGTTATAAATGTACACTGGAAAGAAAAGGCAGAGTCTCATTCAGGGTCATTAAACATTCTGATTTTCTGACCAAGATATCTGGACAGACTGTGGAAGAGAGGGCTGCAGAGTTCTCTTTATGTGTTTCTCAAAGCCAGGGATTGCTTTGCTTCACTCCAGCCACACATTGGCTAACACTAGTGCCCAGAGGCCCAGTATGTATCTATTGCTCACTATTTCTGAAAGTCCTCATGAGACACTCTATTTGCTTTATTTATAAGATTTTAGAATACCAGCTGTTCTAGTATGAAGGGTAAAAATCATTATTTCTTTTTGACAAAATATTAATAAAATGGTCTTTCCACAAAATTTGCACCCAGTTTTAATTTATTAATAAATTTGATGAAATTTATTTGATGAAAATATTTGATAAATTATTTGATAAAAATATTTCAAATTGTATATAAACCAGCACCTTGTACCCCATGATTGCATTAATGTACACAGCTATGATTTAATTTAAAAAAATGGTTACTGAAGGAATTACCCATTGTAAAAAGTTTTATACAGTAAAAATTCTCACTGTACATTTAACTATATGAGAAATTTTCACTATAAAGAGGTAGAAAACACTGATAAAAATTTAAAATCACCAGTAATTGCATTAGATAATTACTGACAAAAAGAATTTACATTTGATGCATATCTGTACTTTTATAATTCCAAATAACCAGCCCTTTCACAGGTACTATTAGTTTCCCATACCCTTTCCTCTCCTCTAACATTTCTTTTAAGTATCTACCCTCCATGTGCCTATAAAGAAGCAGAACCTATTCACAGCTGTGGTAGGATCTGATAAATCTAAAACAATAATGGTAATCTCATCTTCTTGAGAATGTCTAGTTAGGAATATAGCTTAGGGCAAGGAATCTCAACCTTGGCACTGTTTTGTATCAGGTAATTCTTTGAGGTAAGTAATTGTTCTACACCTTGTAGGATGTTTAGTAGTATCCCTGGCCTCTACACCCTCGATGCCAGTAGACCTCATCCCCACAGTGGTGACAACCAAAAATGTCTCCAGACATCACCAAATATCACCTCTCTCCCAACAGTTTTGAGAAATACAGGCTTAGGGTGTTTCCTTGGTGAGTGTTACTCAGCCAGAAGAAGTACATCTCTTTCTTGGTCCAGTTAGATTGAAAAACAGACTGCCTGGGGGGATAGCCACTCTCCTAACTTGCCATGGACAAGAAAGGAAGTTCTTGAACTACTGTTGGCCAGTATCACGTGATCACAGCCTTTGGAAGTTTACAAGGAGGGGAGAGCAGAGCTGAAAGTATACATAGGTATAAATAGGTATTCATTCTTCAATATTAGAAAAATAACAATTTGTGTTAGGCCATGACTGTTTCATGCCTAGAGGCAGTTATACTTCTAGACCTACACTGTTCAATACAGTAACCACTAGCCATGTACTGAACTGTGGCTAGTCCAAATTGTGATGTGCTGTAAATGTAGGACACATACTAGAATTTGAAGATTTAGTCCAAAATAAGAATGTAAACTGTATTATCAATATTTAAAAAAATGATTATATGTTACAATTATATTTTAGGTATATTAAATAAAGTTATTAAAATTTATTTCATTTGGGTTGTTTTGCCATTTTAATGTGGCTACTAGATAATTTAAAATTGCATCTGTGGTTCAAGTCTATGGCCTACATTATATTTAAATTGGACAAAGATGTTCTAGGTGATCTGGTTTTTGAGATAATAGACTTTCTTATTGTTTAAACCACTATACCTTAGGTTTTGATTTTTCCCTACAGAAAGCATCCTATTTGATATAAGAACTGCTACACATCTTTAATTAACTTGATTTTTACCTTTAAAATATGTATTGATAACAGCAGTATATTTGTTTGCTTTTTTGGATGTTTGCTACTTCCTCACTCCTATAATTTTCTACTTCCAAAATATAAACATGACTTTTGTCATCATCCAAAATTTCTTTTAACCTCCAAATACAAGCAACCCTTCAACGAACTTGACAGTGTGTTAAAGGGAATTTTCAAACATACAGGTTTAGTAAAAGTCTGATTGCCATACTCCTTAATCACCAGGAAGCCTTTGGAGAACTTGTTAACACAGTGGGGAATTTATTGCTATCCTCAAGTCTTTGGTTCACAGGTGCCAGATATTCTATGGAACAACCACAGTAGCGTAATTCTTTCATAAATTTGGTTTATCACCAAAAGCTAAGATGATGTTCTATGGCACATCATTTACAGTTTTAGAGTCAATATAATTTTCTTCCCCAAAATAGCATTTAGAAAATCGTTAAACTCAAAAGCAGAGAATATGTTTTAGCCTGAGGACTTAGATACTTTACAAAAACTTTGGTCAATCCTTTTCATTATGTCTGACAACCTTCTGTTTACTTTTACTAACTAAAATACATTATAGGCTCAGTGCCTGTAGCACAGCAGCTAGGGTGCCAGCCACATGCACCAAAGCTGGAGGGTTTGAACCCAGCCCGGGTCTGCCAAATAACAATGACAACTAAAACAAAACAAACAAACAAACAAAAAAATAGCTGGGCATTTGGCAGGCACCTGTAATCCCAGCTACTTGGGAGCCTGAGGCAAGAGAATCACTTAAGCCCAAGAGTTTAAGGGTGTTGTGAGCTGTGATGCCACAGCACTCTACCGAGGGTGACATAATGAGACTTTGTCTCAAGAAAAAAAAAAATCATAATGTTGGCAAATTAGAATTGCACTGAATTTTCTCAAGTTAGTCGTGTGACAAGAATATTTGAGCATCATAAAACTCATAGAGAATTAAATGCCAAGTAATATTTGGACTGTTTTCATGTACTATAAGCATAAATAAAGCACTATGTAGAGATTAGCAAGTTAAATCCTTTTATAAATAAGTAAAATCAAGTATAATTAAAAGACAAATGGAAAAAGTTCACCTTTGAAAAAAGGAAACAGGTCATCTGAAAAGTATAGATAAATTAGTTAACATTCCTCAACACATTATAAAGAAAAGAGAAATAATGCAGTTACCTGGAAGGGCATAATTTTTTTTTTTTAAGATAGAATCTTAGTCACCCTGGGTGGAGTACCATGGCATCACAACCTACAGTAACCTCAAACCCCTAGGCTAAAACTATCCTCTTGCCTCAGCCTCCAAGTAACTGGGACAACAGGTGCCTACCACAATCCCCAGCTAATTTTTCTATTCTTAGTAGTGACAGTCTCTCCTGCTCAGGCTGGTCTCAAACACCTGAGCTCAAGCAGTCCACCTACCTGGGCCTCCCAGAGTGGCAGGTTACAGGCCTAAGCCACCAGAGTGGCAGGTTACTGGCCTAAGCCACCTGGTATGGCCTGTGCTTTTTTTTTTCTTTCTTTTTATTCTTCTTTTTTTCCTTAATCAGGTCCAGGGAAGGTTCTAATTCCCACTGCCCCTGGTCCGCAGGTCTGGTGCTCTACCAACTGAGCTATGGTGCCCAGCTAGGAAGGGCATAATTTCGCTTTTTAAATTAACATAAAAAATCAAACTGGTGTCAGGCTATTTAATTTCCCTTCATGATACAATATCACAGCCTACATAAACCACACTCACACACAATATTAGTAAACCTCCACTTCATCACTAGCATGGTCTTTGACTAGGGAGGAAATGCATATGAACTGGCTCTATCTCATTTAAGGTGACAAAGAATGTATTTTCTCTCACAAATTATAGGATTTAGGTTATTTGTCTTTCAAGATACATCAATTTGTTTCATTCAGTTAGGAAATACTTTTTACATTGCTCCCATGTTCTGGTACTAAGCACTGGGACACGATGAACAAAATAGAAAAAATTCACTATCATGGAACTTTATAAAGCTCATTTTGGAAAGTTAGTTACATTTTAAGAATGTTCTCTCAGATTTAGGGCCAATTATTAATATTTTAGAGGACAGAAAATTTATTTATTTAGACAGAATCTCACTCTGTTGCCCTAGGTAGCATGCCCTGGCATCATAACTCACAGCAATCACAAACTCTTGGGCTCAAGAAATCCTCAGCTTCCTAAATAGCTGGGACTACAGGCACCCGCCACAACCTAGGCTAGCTGAGACTGGGTCTCGCTCTTTCTCTGGCTGGTGCCCAACTCCTGATCTCAATCAATCCATCCGCCTCGGCCTCCCAGAGTGCTAGGATTACAGGCGTGAGCCACCACGCCCAGCCAGAAATTAAATTTTAAATGACCTTGATGCTCTATCGAACAGATCCATTAAAAAATAAATAGAAGTAGAAAGTATTGCACAGTTACATCAAAATACTGAAAGTATCTGTTGATTAATACCTGACTTTCCATAGAAAAGACAAGCAAAAAACAGCAAAATAGCGGTGGAGAGAAAAAAAAAATTCCAAAGTAATTTAAAAAGCAAGAAAATAATACTGCACTTACATTCTACTTTAATCAGACCAACAATCAGACAATTCTGTCCAAGATGAACTTTGCTTCCAGAAGAACACTTATTTCTCTGTTTACATTTACATCTACGTCAAGCACATTAAAAAGGAATCACCTCTTGTTCCCTTCAAGGTTCTCAATCCTCCTAATGCCAAGACCCTTTAATACAGTCCCTCATGTTGTGATGACCCCCAACTATAAAATTATTTTCGTTGCTACTTCATAACTGTAATTTTTGCTACTATTATGAATCGTAATGTAAATATCTGGTATTAGGCGACCCCTGTGAAAGGGTCGTTCCACCCACAGGTGAGAACCCCTAAGGCTTAAGGGTCTTCCAAAATGGAAACAACCCAGAAGCACCATTCCCCTATTTTCATAATTAACAAAATACAGATGTTGAATTATATAATGCGCGGCATGTCCTCCTCACTCTGTTTTGGGTTCAGTAAAAGGTACCGTATGGTTAATTATAAATTCTTGTACTGGCACCAAATTTTATAAACCCCGAGGAGCATCCGAGGAGTTTCCCGAATCAAAGACGCTTACTGCCAGGATTCCCTTATCTCCGGTAATCACACAGAAGCACAGAAGCTATCCGGCCCCACGGCGATCCAATTAAAATGGTTGCTTAGCAAGGGCC
Source organism: Loris lydekkerianus (assembly GCA_963574355.1). NCBI lineage: Eukaryota > Metazoa > Chordata > Mammalia > Primates > Lorisidae > Loris > Loris lydekkerianus. The sequence goes on from CAUYPK010163544.1 coordinate 7,983, forward strand.
GGGCCTATGTCTTGGAATTGTCACCTCTAAACATTTTCAAATCAATATATCTTTATGAAAACATTCTCATTTTCATCCCGGAAAAGGAAGTTCTCGCGAAAAGACAAGTCTCGCGGGTGGGGGGGGGGCGGGGAGAAGCAGCGAAATTGCGCTATTGCGCATGCGCACGCTGCGCTGCCACGTACTTCCGCCCAGGTGGGCAGGGCCGCCTCACGCCCAGCGTCGCGACGTACAGCTTCCCTTTATAAGGAGTTCCCGATTCCAGACGGAGGCTTCCTGGGCTTCTCCGTGTGGTGCTCAGTGCTGCGGGTCTCGGCGAGTTTTCGCGGTGCCCATTCTGAGTCTTTTCGCTGCTGATTAGTAGTGGATCGCTTTGTGAAGCTGCAGGCAGAACAAAGGAATCGAAAAGGAGGCGTTCGGCGCCCCGCCGCTTTGCTCCGAGCAGCTGCCTCTACCGCTCTCTTCGCTCTGGGGAAGCAGACTTTATAATCGTCACTGGATTGTAAGTACCGGAGGCGAAGAGAGCTCACTGCGCCCCGCTTTTCGAATAACTTTGTTCCGGGAAAGTTTGTGGATTGGGAGTGTCTGCTGGGCCTTATTTTCTGTGCCGAAAATCGTTCCGCAGGAGCCGCCATTTGCTTTCCTGTTCTCTAGCTAGCTCTCTCTGCGTTTCTGGCAGCGGCACCTAGAGATTGGAACTTGGAATTTAACGAACGTAACTCTGAACGAGCCTTTGTGTCAGTAAAGGCTGTATTTAGTCGCAGCATATTTAGAGAAAAGACTTGGGACTTAATTCAAAATTAAGACAATATAGACTCTTCTCTGCTGTTCTATTTAGAACTCCTTGTAATTACAGACTTCAATTTATAACAAACTGATCTTTTGAACTGTTGCAGTAGCTGGAACTTTTTAGTGCAACAAGTGTTTAATAGAGGAGAAGTGAGTCACAAAGAAATTAAGATGAGTAAGAGCAAAGATGATGCTCCTCATGAACTAGAGAGCCAGTTTATCTTACGCCTACCTCCAGAATATGCCTCTACTGTGAGGAGGGCAGTGCAGTCTGGTCATGTCAACCTGAAGGACAGACTGACAATTGAATTACATCCTGATGGACGTCATGGAATCGTCAGAGTGGACCGGGTCCCATTGGCCTCAAAATTGGTAGATCTTCCCTGTGTTATGGAAAGTTTGAAAACCATTGATAAAAAAACCTTTTACAAGACAGCTGATGTCTGTCAGATGCTTGTGTGCTCAGTTGATGGTGATCTCTATCCTCCTGTGGAGGAACCAGTTGCCAGTACTGATCCCAAGGCAAGTAAGAAGAAGGATAAGGACAAAGAGAAAAAGTTTATCTGGAACCATGGTATTACTCTGCCTCTAAAAAATGTCAGAAAAAGAAGATTCCGGAAGACAGCAAAAAAGAAGTATATTGAATCTCCAGATGTGGAGAAAGAAGTGAAACGGTTGCTGAGTACAGATGCTGAAGCTGTCAGTACTCGGTGGGAAATAATTGCTGAAGATGAAACAAAAGAAACAGAAAATCAAGGCCTTGATATCTCTTCTCCAGGAATGTCTGGTTACAGGCAGGGCCACGACTCATTAGAACATGATGAGCTGCGTGAGATATTCAATGACCTCAGCAGTAGCAGTGAAGATGAAGATGAGACACAGCATCAAGATGAAGAAGATATAAACATCATTGACACTGAGGAAGATCTGGAAAGACAGCTACAGGACAAGCTGAATGAATCAGACGAACATCACCAAGAAAGTGAAGGAACCAATCAGCTGGTTATGGGGATTCAGAAACAGATTGACAACGTGAAAGGCAAGCTCCAAGAGACCCAGGACCGGGCAAAACGACAGGAGGATCTCATCATGAAAGTGGAAAATCTGGCTCTCAAGAATAGATTTCAGGCTGTGCTAGATGAGCTCAAACAAAAGGAAGATCGAGAAAAGGAGCAGCTTAGCTCTTTGCAAGAGGAGCTAGAATCACTCCTAGAGAAGTGAGAAGTTTTTATACTTAATTGTACAGTAGTTATACTGTACAATTTATGCAGTCCTTAGCCTGGTCACCCTTAGAAGAACCTTGGCTTCATCATTTGGCCTGGATAGTAAGACCTTGCTATAGTTTCCATGCCCTTTACTGTTGAATGTTCTGTTGAATTATCTCCATTCCTTTTACTGTTGAAGTATCTTCCATTCCCTTTACTGTTGAATTATCTCATTTGTTTTTAATTTTGTTTTCAGCAAAATTATCTCATTTTGTTAGATGTTCATCCATAAGAAGTAGGATAGTATAAGAAAAATGTAGGCAAATTGTAGGATTGGTGGAACGCATAGTTCGATCAATCACAGCTTCATTGTGGGACTTTGTTACTGTTTCTCCATTTGCTAGAAGCTGCTGTTGCTGTATTGATGCCATCTGAGATCAATAAGAAGAACCTAGTGTAAAGGTAGTCAAGCTAGTGTGCTTATGTTTTTCCATGCAATAGCTATTTTCCAAGCTATTCAAAGTAATTTCCCAAATGTAGAGATGTAAATCATTTCATAAAGTTGTTTCTAACACAATAAAAGCAGCTTATTTTGACCTTATAATGTATCTTGTTATTTTGTGTTTAGTGGGAGTTATACCCTCTTAATGAGGTGGTTCCTTGGAGTTTGATCCTGTTTTGCAGATTGAGTTGTATGAAGAAGACAGGAGGGGCAAAAAATTGGGAAGTGTTAACTTTGCATTAGATTAAGGTTCTGATCCATTTGCTCCAGTAGGAAGTTGGAAAACATTAGGTACAAAACCTTTTTTAGACTACCCTAATGGTATGAAGATCTTATTTGTAACTTTTTAAATTAAGGCACTAACCTTACCTGCATCAAGTAATGGAATCAAAGCAAGTACACTCCTGTGAATGATTTCATTGGTTCAGATAAAGTTATTCCTAATTATCTTCAGTTTAATTCCTTCATTTATTTAATAGTCTGAGAACTGAGGTGATTTATCCATATTGTAACCATAGTCTGATACTTTAAAATTCTTTAGATAATTTTCAGATTCTTTTAAATGTTTTATGCTCTAAAGATAATGCCTCACACTGATGCTATTTTGGAAAATTCATGACTGACAAATTTATAAAATGCAGAGTTGACATGAAATTCATTTGTGACTGGTTTATAAAAAAAATTTTGTTTGGAAATATTAGCCTCACGAAATGTTTAAAAGCCATTTAAATTTTCTGTTGGACAGGAAACTGTTGAAATGTGAAAAAAGAAATCAATTTTCCAGACTTAAAGTCTACAGTCATATGTGCTGATATTTAGAGACTTCACAAGGTTTATTTTTCACATTATCTATTTTTTTCTATATTTTCACAACTTTAAGATTTCATTTCAGAATATGAAAACTTAAGCAAGGTTCCCCTTGATAGCTTGGCTTTGGATTGTTTAGTGCTTTTTTTTTTTTTTCTGAGACAGGGTTTTACTTGGTTGCCCCAAGCTAGAGTGCGGTGGGGACAGCCAGCTGAAAGTTTTGGGTTTAAGCAGTCTTTTGAGGTTTGCAAATAAAATAAGTTTTCTTGGGTGATTCTTGGTATTTTGCTTCACTTGGAAGACGGACACCTGAAAAGCTCTCATCATATCTGATGACTTTACAGTGGATCATTTATCAGGTAATTTATTCTGAACAAGCTTTCAACACTAATAATTGTTGGGTTCCATCAATAATGGAAAGGAAAGATGCTGGGTACACTAAACAAAATAGCTTACTGATCTCACTGTTTCTCCTTCGCTTTTTAGCTCTATGCTGATTCTAAAATTCACATGTGTAAACCTAATCTCTGTGCTTCACATTTAATGTTTTCATTTGTGTACTAGAAGCATTCCTGGAAATACCCCTCAGGCAACTCAACTCTAAATGTTTAAAACATCATCTTCCTTTCTTAAAAACTTGCCTCTCCGTATTCTAGTGCATATAATGGCAGTACCACTAACCCCAGCTGTTAAAGCTGGGAACTTGAGCCATAACATTTGACTTTCTTCTTTCCTTTGCTACTTTTCATTCTACTTCCTAAAAAGCTTTTTAGTTACTCTGCTTCATCCCCACTGCCAATGTCCTAGTTTAAGCCATTATTATTTCTTGCTTAGCAAATGTCAGTAGCTTCCTAACCAGTGTCTGTTTTTTTCTTTTTCTGATTTGTTTACTGGGCTTATCTAGAAAGTTCAACTGAGGCACCTAATTTAATTTTTTGACTCTGCCATCAAAGTGATCTTCCTAGACATACTTGATATGTCACTTCCATGCTTAAAACCTTTGAGATTTAGTTTATATTTCTTAAAAAGACACAAGATTATGAGTATCCCGTTTACCTTTTTAGCCTCAGCTCACCATATCCTCTCCTTATAATGCATCCATCTTGAGTTTATTTACATATTTTAAGGAGTTTATTCATTCTTCCCTTCCTGGGACATGCAAATTTTTCGTTGTTTTTGTTTTTGCAGATTGTTCACATAGGAGAGACATAGTTTTTTTTTTTTTTTTTTTTTTTTTTTAATTATTGGAGATTCATTGAGGGTACAAGAAACCAGGCCACACTGATTGCATTTGTTAGGTGAAGGAGAGATACAGTTTTTTTAAACAAGCTGTTCACTACCAGGAAGACTCTTCTCTTTGGCTAAATCCTACTTAACCCTTAGTTCTCAAACATACCACTCCAGCAAGGCTTTCTTGACCTGCATCTAGGGTAAGCAACTATGATGGCTTTAGCTGTACTCTGCACTTCTCTCTCATTCACTCAGCATTTATTGTGCCAAATGGTTTCAGATAATGGATGTAAGGTACTGAGCTCTTTTAAGAGTTGAATGTAATCTTCATGCACTCGATGGTCTACTGGGATAAATATGTTTGTTTTTTTTTTTAAATTAAATCATAGCTGTGTACATTAATGCAATCATGGGGTACCATGCACTGGTTTTATATACAATTTGAAATATTTTTATCAAACTGGTTAACATAGCCTTCCTGGTATTTTCTTAGTTATTGTGTTAAGACATTTATATTCTACATAAATATCTGTTTCGACTACAGTATAAATTACCTGTTGCTTATATTTCCTAGTAGGCTGTAAATTCACTGAGACATTTTGGTTTGTTAATCACTGTAAACTTAACTAAAGAATAGTAAATTTCAGTAAAATGTTAAGGTCAAGACATGCAGTGCACAGGTTTGTATCTTAGATCAGTGACCTATAAGTTGTACAATTCTGGGCAAATAACTTAATCTGATTGCCTCAATTTTTTGATCTCTAAAGTAGAGGTGATAATATAACCTGCCTCATATGCCTATTGGGTTGTTGGCTATTGAATCATATAAAAGACTTAGAACAGTGCTTGGGATACAGTGAGTGAGCAATAAAAGCAAATTTAATATTACTGCCTATTCTCTAGGGCAGTGGATTTTCAGCTGGTGTGCCACAGCAATCTTAGGTGTGTCATGAAAATTTTTAAAAGTCATTAATTGTTTTTAGAAGAAGTTCAAAACACAGTATATATTTTTTACTCTTTTGATCACCATAATTTAAGTGTGCCTTGGAAGTTTAACTATAGGTTCAAGTGTCCTGTGAGATAAAAACAGTTGAAAAACACTGCCCTAGGGTATGGACTATCACAGAGATTAAATAATCGCATTAAAGATTGACTGAAAAAGTAGAAAAGTCTTTGCAAGGAAGCAATTGTTTTAAATGTGATTAATTTCAAATGTAGGAAATTTTCTAAATCAAAGCTTATAAATTAGGTTATAGCAGAAATAAAGTTTTCCTCAAATGTACCTGTAGCATAAACAAATTGACCAGCTCACTACTATATTTATTTGATTTATTTATGGCTAGCTTTGCATTAATATTAAAAATATTCCATAATGAGAGTAATTTTCTGCTACATAAAGACTTAACAGAAGGTAGGTTCATTTCCTTTCAAGTAGATTCCAAGTTATCAGACAATTTTTTCACAGCTACCTAGGTTTATATGTGCAGTATTTCTGGGTTCGTGAACAGAAGTTTTTAATAACTTTTTAAAAACTAGTGTTTAAAGAATTACTCTCTCACGTCAACCTAGGGCAAATATATACATTTTGATATATAGGGCAAGTGCAGGGTGGCTCACACCTGTAATCCTAGCACTCTGGGAGGCTGAGGCAGGTGGATTGCTTGAGCTCAGGAGTTCAAGACCAGGCTGAGCTAGAGCAAGACCCAGTCTCTAAAAATAGCCAGACATTATAGCAGGTGCCTATAGTCCCAGCGACTTGGGAGGCTGAGGCAAGGGGATCACTTGAGTCCATGAGTTTGAGGCTAATGTGAGCTATGATGCCATGGCATTCTACCAAGGGCAACAAAGTGAAAAAAAATTTTTTTTTTAGATATAGGTAAATTTTCCAGGCCTTTATTTGGTGCACAGTCATGTAAATAATGTATGGTTTTGTAAAGCAAAAAAATTTGATTTTGCCATAAACAGTATTATGTACATTCACTCAAAAATATATTATGGATATCTTTATCAACATAGATAGGTCTGCTTTTTCTCATCATGCAGATTTTATTAATTTTATACACAATCCCTATTGATGATTACTGCGGTTGTTCGATTTTTAATTTGCTATTACCTATTAATTTGCTATTACCTAAAATGGTACAACAAACATGTACGTACAGCCTCCAGTAAGAATTTTAAGTGAAAACGTAGAGTAGAAAGAATATTTTTTGCACAGCAACCACACTGGCATTCTTTATATACTTCAAATGCTAAGCTCTTTCCTACTACAGGGCTTTAGTACTTAGAGTTCCCTTTTCCTGGAACAGCTGCCAGATGTTTTCCTGCTTAGCTTTTTGTTATTAAAGGCTTGATGCAGACCTTACTTTCCCTGGAAATCTTATCTGGCCCCTTCATCGCATTGCTAAGGAGCATGTGATTTAGATGCTTTGTGTTGTCAAGTCTTCACTAAAATATTGAAAGGTCCTGTGCCATTATTTTATGGTATGTATGCTCTGGAGGACATATGCTTAAAAACAGAAGCATCATCATTTTAGTTGATGAGAATCAGGGAAAAAATGGTTTCAGTTGCTTAAGATTGCCTATTGTCTTAGGTAGTGTTATAGTATATGCTGGGCTCTGTTCTCTCCAAGGCCAGCTGCTTAATCAAATGTTTCACAGAACTTGACCTCTGCTTTTATTATTTCTGTAATTAAGTTTGACAATTCAGTGATGGTATAGACCACTTCCCTATTAATTCCCACCTTGGCCTTGGTTTCCAGTATAGTATTTTTCTCCAGATATTTTTGTTTAATTGAACTGAGACATACTGAGACACTACCATTTACATTTATCTTTAGTTATGGGTGTGTAGGCTCCTCTGGATGAGAAAGTTTCACTTCTGGTGGTGACAATGAGATGATGGAAGAATTGTTCTTTTTCTAACTTGTTTTTATAAAATCAGCTGTACAGTGGTCTTTTTGTTCTAATTTCATATCTAGGGATAAATAAGCATTCTTTTTGAGATTATAGTTTGTAGAGAATGTATTCACATACTGGAGTGTCGGGTATCTTTGAATTGGAAACTCTTGTCAGGCAATAGTTAGTTTTGTGCTGATTTTAAGTACTGGTTGTAAGGGATGTTTGTCTACTTCTATAAGAATATTCCCAAATTGTTACTGATAACGTGAATTTTACAGATACTAGTTTTTCAATATCTGCTTGGATTTTGAACAGTTTTTCAAAATGTGTAACACCTTAGCTTTTCTTTCCTTTTTTCTCAAGGCCTTGGCTTTTCTCACAATGTATTCCTTCATAATTAGTGATACCATTGAAGCATATGACCCCATTCTCTAACCTTGGCATAAAATGCATTCTACTTTAAGAAACAGTGTTTCAAGATAACACTATTGCTTACTCACAAAAAAGACTAGTCTCATTTCAAGCTTACAAGTTCACAGGAAGGAGGCTTAGCAGAACAAGGCCACTGCAGGGGCAGTATAACAACTCAGCCATTTTCAGATCTTTTTGATTCCTTAAATTTCTCTAACATCTGTGCTTCAATTTCTTTTTCCTATAGTAGCTGGTATCTTATCTCCTCTTATTAGTAGGTATATAGTTGATGGAGTATATTTATTTTAAAAGTCCTGTTCTTTCTCTTTGTCATGTGCACTGCATCTTCTTGTGGAAGAGCCAAAGAGGAAGGTTAGATGTGTCTCTTTTCTCTCCTTGATGATTGAGCAGCTAAATTCAGAGTATAGAGTGAATTACTACACTAATTTGAGAGAAAACTGAAAACAATTATAGTCCAGTATTGACTTAGAATGTGTGTACCTCTACAGTATGTTGTTTTACTGGGTAAATCTTCCTTTCTTGCATACTCTTTGTTCTCTTTGAACATTTTTTCACTTGGCCCCATCCTTTGTCATCTGTTGAGGAAACTCAGGTCAGCTACTATCAATATTTATATTAATAAGTATTAATTTATATTAATACTTATTAATATTTCTGTACTTTTAACATAGTTTTTTTTTAAATACATCTAAGAATACATTCCTAAGTAAAAAAAATAACTTTTCATGGGTGTCCTTACAATTGGGATACCTTTTTTGAGAGGGCGCTATATTTTCTGGATTTACTTCAGCTTTCTACAAGTCCTCACCTCAATACCCATCCTTCTCATTTACATGGAGCTCTCTCCACAGCCTTCTCTTATATCTTTTTTCCCTTTTAATTCTCACAGGTACTTACTGGGATAGTGAGCATCCAAGATAGCTTCCATTGATTCATGCCTCCTGGTATTAACGCCCTTGTATGTCCCCTCCTACATTGAATAAGAATGTCCTAAGTAACCAATAAGATGTTTCAGAAATAATTTGTGACTTGCTGTCCTATGTAATAAAAGACATGTAACTTTTGCCTTCCTGTCTCTTGGATCGATCAATCTGGGGGAAATCAGCCACAGTGTCACAGGGACACTCCAGCAGCCATAGGGAGAGGTCCAAATGGTGACAAACTGAGGTCTCCTTGTGAGCTATACCAGTGAAACATATTGTAATGAAATTCTCCAGTCTTGGTCAAGCCTTTAAATGACTGAAGCCTTAACTGATACCTTGACTGCAATCTTATGACAGATTCCCAAATCAGAAATACCCAGCTGATCCATAGAAACTGTGTAAGATATGTGTGTTTGTCATTTGTCATTGTTTTATATCACTTTATTTGGGGGTATGCAGTAGTGGGCAACCAGTACAGAATTTTGCTACCGAGAAGTGGATGCTGCCATAAAAATCTAAAGTGTGAGAGCAGTTTTGAAATCAGATCTGCTGATCAAGAAGAAACTGCTTTGGAATTTTGGACTTACAGAAACAATGTGATATTGATGAGGCTCAGAAACAGTACCCCCAAACGAAGGCCTCAGAAACAAAAGTTCTCTGACTTCCTGTCATCCAATGTCTCATTCCCATTCTTCTTGAAGCTATTCAGAGAAACTATAATCCTCTTCCCTAAGGTAGGTCATAAAAACCAGAACCCCCTTTCCCAAAAGCAATAAAACCTAAAATTATTCTATGTAAAAGCTGCCTGTAAAGTAGTTATCTGACCCACCTTGTTTGATTTAGGCTATAAGGCCTCTGTTCCAGACCCTGCTGTTCTCTTAAAAGGAAGGAATGCTGCTCAGAGAGGCCAAGAAGAATCTATAGACAGGTCTTGCTGGGTTTCCCCACTCAGTCAAATTCTTGAATTTTTCAGATAGAAAAACTTGACGCTCCAAGTCTAATTCCTGAGAAGATTTTCATATAATTTGGTTTCTCATAAATGAACATAATTCAAAAGCAATTGATTACCTATCTTGAATTAAAATATTAAGTGTATATCTAGATAACTTGATAGTGCTTCCATAAGAAGTATTAAAAATAGTTTCCCCTGGCTCAGTGCCTGTAACTCAGGGGCTAGGGCACCAGCCACATACACTGAGGCTGGCAGGTTCAAACCCACCCTTGGCCTGCTAAACAATAATGACTACAACAATAGAATAATAGCTGGGCATCGTGGTGGGTGCCTGTTGTCTCAGCTACGTGGAAGGCTGAGGCAAAGGAATCGCTTAAGCCCAAGAGTTTGAGGTTATTGTGAGCTGTGATGCCATAGCACTCTACTGAGGGCAACAACGTGAGACTCTGCCTCAAAAAAGAAAAAAAAAAAAAAAAGATCCCCCCTTGCCTTTCCTGAGGATGAAATCAAAATAGAAAAAACATCCCTCAAATATGACGAAGTATTATTAAAAATCTTAAGTTTCCTAGCTTGAAATGGCCAACTGTTCCCACATATCTATTTTCCCTATTAAAAAGTCTGCTAAATAAAGTAACAAAAAGGAATTTTAAAAGATTTAACCCCCAGCGACAAAGAATAAGAGACATGAGACAACAGTGAATGAGAAATGTCTACTGATTTTCAGAAAGCCAAAACAGAGAAATGATAAATGAATTCATAGATCAGAGGAAGTTACATGTTAAATGTCTGCAAGGAGTCATCAAAAGAGAGACAAACCCACTTGATATATGGGAGGCTAAACTTTTGCAAGCAGAAGATTTCAGGGAAGGTGTAGGGCTAGAGACATGAGAGTGTTAAAGTCTGTGTTTAGAGTTTTTGGATGTCCAGGATCCCTATCCAACTTTATGAAGCCAGATAACCCTTTCTCCATCCCACAGAAGATGGAAAGTTTATTTTCTAGACAGATTGAACCAAAGAAGGCCCAAACTCAGAGAAAGTAGGCACAGATGAAGGCTGGGGTGTACAGCATCAAACAAGAATCAGGTCAAAGTATACATACTGACTGCAGGAGTGCCACCCTTCTTCCCCCATCTTGTTCTCATTAAATAGGTATCTAGGTATACACAAGTATAACCTACCCCTCTCATTACCCTGCCCCCCACCAAATCAAGATTGGAAGATTACTCTCTGAAGAAACCATACAATCTCAGAGAAAATAATTGCAAATACTGAAGTTTGGGTATGCTTTAAAGAAAAGGCCAAATCACTATTTGCCACAATGAAGACTACTTGTTGACCATCTTAGTGTCTCACTTTTAAATATTAATTGACAGCCAAGGCTAATCAGACAAGAAAAGTTTCCTAAAAGAGAGAATGTTTTCAGTGTATTTTCACCTAGATTTTGTTTTTACCTGAGACTGACTGGGCTAATCATGTAGGCCTGGAAAGAATTCGTTCCAAAGTTGGGATTATGAACATCTGGGAGGAAATGTCAGTGTGTCCTGACAGTGGTACCTTAACTAACGTCCAAAACAGCATCTTACCTTGCAAGCTAGACATGTTGTCATTTACATGCCTAACTTCTACTGCAAAAAGCTCTGTGGGTCCTCAGTAAGAACCTTGAAATTTTGCAAGCTCTGAGTGTTTTACCCGCACAGCTTTTTTTTTTTTTTTTTTTTTTTTTGAGACACAGTCTTAAGCTGTCGCCCTGGGTAGAGTGCTGTTGCATTACAACTCACAGCAACCTTCAATTCCTGGGCTGAAGCTATTCTCCTGCCTCCGCCTCCCAAGTAGCTGGGACTACAGGCGCCTGCCACAACGCCCGGCTATTTTTTGGTTGCAGCCGTAGTTGTTTGGCGGGCCCGGGCTGGATTCGAATCCGCCAGCTCAGGTGTATGTGGCTGGCGCCTTAGCTGCTTCAGCCACAGCTGTTTTTTTTTTTTTTTTTTTAAATCACCTGTCTTCACAATGCAATATATTCATACTACTTCTAGAAATGACCAGGACGCCGTGTTCCACCAGCTCTTAGGCTGCAGCAACCCCAGTTTAGCAATATGTTGCCAGGAGGTAGCATTTCTCCACCTCTGCAAGAACAGAGTAGTGCAGCTGCTAGGCTTAGGTCCCCCACGGTATCCCCCAGAGTGAGGAGCAGGTTTTCTGATCAAAAGCAGCCACTGACTTTCATGTAGCAACCCTCCAGTAGTTTTGTTTTCTACTTTTTTATTTTTTTAAGAGGCTCTTTTTCTATAGATTGACTTTTGAATCCAGGCTCAATCAACTGGCAGCATCACCTATTTTGTTTTGCGTGGTAAGAATCGGGGAACTCTGGCCAAATAGGAGAGCATTTCTTTCCTTGCCAGGTGTTTAGCGATGCCTAGAGTCTCTGGCCATAATAGCAAGAATTTATCAAAAATCTTTCAACCGTTATATTACAATTCACCAGAAGTATTTAGTCAGGCCGGACTTCCGCGGCAGGCGGGGGGCGCGCTGGCGAGCCGCGCGCTGGCCAGTGGGCCGGGGGTTATTTACGTGCGTGGGCGGGGCGGGGCGGGGCGGGGCGGGGGCTGCGGGCGGCCGAGAGTGGAGTTAAGCGGTCTCCCCTGGCCGGAGATTGAGCACCAAGAGCGGGCGGCTGGCGCTCTCCGCTGCTGGACACGAAAAGCGGGTCCTACACTTCGAAGAATTAGTTGCCCTCCACTGAGCCTAGCACACACTACTGGGCAAACATGACGTCCCGTCCTGGCATCCAAGCCGCCATCGACCTCACAGCCGGGGCCGCAGGGGGCACTGCGTGTGTACTGACCGGCCAGCCCTTCGACACAATGAAAGTGAAGATGCAGACGTTCCCCGACCTATACAAGGGTCTCACCGACTGCTTCCTGAAGACGTACAAGCAAGTGGGTTTCTGGGGCTTCTACAAGGGAACCGGCCCAGCGCTGATGGCCTACGTCTCTGAAAACTCTGTCCTCTTCATGTGCTATGGCTTCTGCCAACAGTTCGTCAGGAAAGTGGTTGGACTGGACAAGCAGGCACAGCTGAATGACCTGCAGACTGCAGTTGCCGGGTCCTTGGCTTCTGCTTTTGCTGCGCTGGCCCTCTGCCCCACTGAGCTCGTGAAGTGCCGCCTACAGACTATGTATGAAATGGAAATGTCAGGAAAGATAGCAAAAAGCCATAATACAATTTGGTCTGTCGTGAAAAGTATCCTTAGAAAAGATGGCCTTTTAGGCTTCTACCACGGATTCTCCAGTACTCTACTTCAAGAAGTACCAGGCTATTTCTTCTTCTTTGGTGGCTATGAACTGAGCCGATCATATTTTGCATCAGGAAGATCAAAAGATGAACTAGGTCCTGCCCATTTGATGTTAAGTGGTGGAGTTGCTGGAATTTCTCTCTGGCTTGTTGTGTTCCCAGTGGATTGTATTAAATCCAGAATTCAGGTTCTTTCCATGCATGGAAAACAGGCAGGATTTATAAGGACTCTTTCAAGTGTTGTGAGAAATGAAGGAATAGCAGCCTTATATTCTGGACTGACAGCTACTATGGTTCGAGCATTCCCTGCCAATGGGACACTATTTTTGGTCTATGAGTATAGCAGGAAGATGATGATGAGCCAGCTCGAAGCATACTGAAGTCTTTTGGTGAACCCAGATCCAAGGACAGGAATTTAAGGATTACAATTCATTTAATGGTTCACAGAGTACCACACCAATGTGGAATGATTTTTTACTTCATAAGAAATTTGGTTTTATCTTCCCTTTTTCTACTCTAAATCTTAAACTTCACGGGAAGACCTCTATCTTACATTATGTAATTTCTGCCCATAATTGTATCAAAATAGAAAAGTTACTGCTTTTGCTTTTGGTAAGATATATAGGGTGAGCTGATTGACCCTATCTATGTATATAATCTGGAAGAGTAAATATAGTTCTATCAGGGCCTTTATGTGTATGTGCAGTTTGGATGGTTATGTGTTGTGAATGAAACATAGTTTGGTTTCATCCATAATCTCAAGTGTCACTTGAAAAAATCCAGAATTGACCTTGTTTCATGAAGACAGACATATCCGTTGCTTAGCCCATTCCAGATGTAAGGTCTCTTTTAAAGTCTGTTTAACATGCACTCTATACTAGGTGGTTAAAGTTTTGAATAGCCTTTGTGTGGTTCCTGAAAATCAAAATGCCTATTTGGATTTTTAGGACATGTATATTGGTATAGCTTCCACATTCTTGAGTTAAAGTTTCTGGATTTTCCCAAATATATTACTTTTAAAATAGTGCTATTCATTTTCAAAGTGGGACTATATTCTGAATTGTTAAATGTGGCTTAGAGTATCAGGCCTTAAGGAAGCAGCACAACCTTCGCCTGCAGTAACTTCCCTTCTCCTCTTCCAAAGTACTGGCTTCAGATTAAGGAAGGGGCTGTGCTGCTATGTTTTGATGAAGACCCATATGGCCAACAATAGTTCAGTTTTTGGCCTCTGGATTCTAGCCTGAGTAGGATTCCAGGGTGTTATATTAGCCCATTTAGGGGTTGTTTGTTTACTTTGGATCAATCACTATCCTCTGTGCCTGCACCAGTCAGAAATCCTTCTCTGCAACAGAAAGTGCCAAAGCTGGCTCAGCGCCTATAGCGCAGTGGTTACAGCGACAGCCACATACACCAAGGCTGGTGGGTTCAACCCGGCCTGGGCCCGCTAGACAACAATGACAACTGCAACAAAGAATAGCTGGGCGTTGTGGCAGGTGCCTGTAGTCCCAGCTACTTGGGAGGCTGAGGCAAGAGAATCGCTTAAGCCCAAGAGTTTAAGGTTGCTATGAGCTGTGACGCCACAGCACTCTACCAAGGGCGATATAGTGGGACTCTGTCTCAAGAAAAAAAAAAAAGTGCTAAAGCTAAGAGAAGCTTTTGTTTCCTGTTTGGGGATAGAATGACAGTACTCTTGAATCAAGCCATCTATCAGGCAGAGCTAGACAGAAATTAGTACTTTCAATCCATGATGAGTAATGTCAGGGCTAGCTCCTAGCCATCTAAATTTGGTACTGGCCATCATTAAATTTTAATGATGACTATATACAGGGTGTAACTAAGCAAAGAAACATGAGAGAAGTGATTTTATTAATCTGTATCTTCTGTATGTATATATGTACTGATTAAAAAAAAAAAAACTAGGGTGGTGCCTGTGGCTCAGTGAGTAGGGCGCCGGCCCCATATACAGAGGGTGGCAGGTTCAAACCCAGCCCCGGCAGAACTGCAACCAAAAAATAGCCGGGCGTTGTGGCGGGCACCTGTAGTCCCAGCTGCTCTGGAGGCTGAGGCAGGAGAATCACGGAAGCCCAAGAGCTGGAGGTTGCTGTGAGTCCTGTGATGTCACGGCTCTCCACCAAGGGCATTAAAGTGAGACTCTGTATCTACAAAAAAAAAAAAAAAAAAAAATTAAAAAATAAAATAAAATAAAATAAAATCTAACACAAAAAACCCCCCACCCTGGGGTGGCACCTGTGGCTCAGTGAGTAGGGCGCAGGCCCCATATACTGAGGGTGGCAGGTTCAAACCCAGCCCCTGGCCGAACTGCAACAAAAAATAGCTGGGCGTTGTGGCAGGCACCTGTAGTCCCAGCTACTCGAGAGGCTGAGGCAAGAAAATCACCTAAGCCCAGGAGTTGGAGGTTGCTGTAAGCTGTGTGATGCCACAGCACTCTACTGAGGGCAACAAAGTGAGACTATGTCTCTGAAACCCCCCCACTACAAGAAAACAAAACCAAACCCAAAAGAATATAATTCATCTGATCCTCATGGACTTGGAGATAAACAGCTATTCTTTGGCCATATAATATATGAGGGTCATTCTTGTCACTATTAACATAAGCCTCATCATTTCCTGCTTCTCCAAGACCAGCAGAGTCTCTGTCTGTAGCAAGTGTTTTAAGCAGCTTTTAAAGCTGAAAAGAAGTGAGCCATATTTTTCTTTTTCTTGAGAGAGTCTCACTTTGTCACCCTGGGTAGAGTGCCATAGCATCATAGCTCACAACCTCAAACTCTTGGGCTCAAGTGATCCTTGTGCCTCAGCCTCCCAAGTAGCTGGGACTACAGGCACCTACCACAACACTTGGCTAGTTTTTAGAGACAAGTCTTGCTTTTGCTCAGGCTGGTCTCAAACTCCTGGGCTCAAGCAACCTACCCACCTCCACCTCCCAGAGGGCTACAATAACAGGTGTGACCCACCACGCCCAAGTGGTGAGTCATGCCAGGTGCTTTTATCACTGTTGGCAAAATGTAAATCCTGTGTGAAACCTTCAATTTCCTTAAGCTTTTTGCTACCAGTTAAGCCTCTGGGGTAACTAGCCTCAGTGCAAGAAGCAAGAGGGTCAGAGAAATGAGATGTTGACAAATAAGGCTGTTGTGGAAATTGGGGGGCGGGGGGGGGAGGGATGGCTCTGTGTTGGGCCTGGTGAGTTCTTCATTTATTTGCTTTTACTTTCAAAGAAAATCATTTTTATATTTTACTTTTAAGCTGTTTATATATTTAAGTTATATATTTCATACTTGAATGCTCAGCAGCTACTGAGTGGCACTTCATTGGAGCAGGCCTGTATTAAAGCTAAAAAGAAAATGGGACTGGCTTTTAGTAGGAAGCAGACTATTTCAGAGTCCATAGTCCCCTGCTTGGCACCTGTGAAGTCTTAGTTAGCTCTGTCATCAGGAGACCTTCTTCTCACGTGTCTTCCGTTAAAGGGTTACTATTAAATACCTTCAATAGTAATAGTATGAGGCATGTATGAGTAAGTAGGAGTGAGGAACAGACGTCTCAGTCAGGAGAATTTTTTTCCTTATTCTATTTGCTTTAATTCATGGAATAATACTTGGGTAAAATTTGAATAATTTCAGATTTCCAAACAAAATCATAGGAACTTGAAATATTGTATTTAAAGAAATTTGATTATTCTATCATTAAATTATTTTTCTACCTAAAAATGTTTACTTAGCTCATACCATTTACAGTGTAATGTATTGAGCACTGGGTATGCAGACACTAATGACATCCAGTTTCTGTACTCAAGGAGATGATGGTCTAGATCAGTGGACCTGTTGAGAAACCTGTGGGTTGCAACCCACAGGAACCGTAAAGGGCCGCAGCATTAGGAAGGTGGAGAACCACTGATCTAGATGTTTGTTCTACAGTTAGAAGAGTGATATTCTAGAACAAAATTTACAAAGAAAAGTGTTTTATATTTGCGGGTGTGATCAGTGATGGAATCTCTGAATTTAAGGAACTGTCCCCTTCCCTTAATAGTTTTTTTTTTTTTTTTTTTTTTTTTTTTTGGTATTGTGGTTTTTTGTATTCTTTAAATTAGTGCCATGATATTTGTTTCTAATATTGAAATTGGCCAAATTAATTTTTCTGATGCCTATCTTTTTATCCTTAAAATTGTAAATTTTACTTCACTTCCACATAGCAAAATTTGCTTTTCAACTTTTAAAAATCTTTTCTGTGATTTATTACATCTTTTGGTCTACTGTCAGGAACAGATAGTCTGCTTCTTGCATTGCTATAGTTATACTGTAGTTAGAAATTCATTCTCTGACCTAGCTTTCACTGGATACTAAACTGAACTAGTTAAGTATATGTGGTATCTCAGGACTCTATCAGGCAATGGAGTATCACACTGCCCATTTTCTTCATGATCTTGTTGCTGAACTCAGAGGAAACATAGCTTCTCTTTCTTTTGGCCTAGAACACTAAAGAGGGGTAATATTTATTTCTAGGCAGTTGTTTGGTACATAAAAGTCATTGGAGATTTGTGCTCAAGGCCAGAGAAAATCCCTCTGTCCAAGGCATGGACATGGCATTTCTGACTTGAGCAACTCTTGAGCTTTGAAATCCCCATTTTCAAAGTCTGTAATTCTTTGGTTTCTCTGATCTCTCTAGATTAATGAGAAATGGGCCAGAAGTCTTCTTTAAGAGACTTTTTAGAAAGCAGATTATTTCAGTGTTTGAAATATCATCCTGTGGCTTGCTTTATGAGCTTCATTCATGGTCTATAGCAGTGGTTTTCAACCTGTGGGTCGCGACCCCTTTGTAACAATGAAAATCGGCATTAGGAAGGTTGAGAACCACTGGTCTATAGTGTTCTCAGCTTCCTAATGCCAGTACTTACCAATAGGCTCCTAGTCAATGACATTTAAATGATCTTCCTGTTTCCAGACCTCTTCCAGGTTGGTGGTGGTCACCACTTCTGATGCTCTGTTCACTGCATGAGGCATACTGGCTTTTTCTTTCTTTCTTTCTTTCTTTTTTTTTTTTTCTTTATAGTCAACTAATGTTTATTAACAGCCTAATACGTGCCAGACACTTTCACATGCTTATTACATTTAATCTCACAACCAACCTTATGTAAGGGAATGTATCATCAGTGCCATTCAAACAAGTGAAAAACTGAGGCTCAGAGATTAAGCAGCTTATCCAACGCTCCCCAGACAATAAGTGCAAAAGCAAGGATTTGAATTGAGGACTTCTTGATTCCAAATATGGAACTTTCCAGAACCTCTACCACACACAAAACACCAGGTCCTCAGCTGCTGCCTCCTGGACTCCATCCAGGCAGGTAGTACCAACAGTCAAAGCCAGCCTAGAGAAAGGGAAGTAAAATAGAAGGTCCCAAAGGTGACCTATGCCTAGCCCCTTTAGCAATGCTAGGGCTCTCCCCCACCCCCTCGGGGGTTAAAGAGAAGTCTGGGCCAACCACAGGGCTCACACAGGTAACCCCAGCACTTTGGGAGGTTAAGCAGGAGGATTGCTTGAGGTCAGGAGTTCAAGACTAGCCTGGGTAACAAAATGAGATCTGATCTCTAAAAAAGAGATTTTTTTAAGTTAGCTGGGTGTGGTGGCACGCCCCTTAGTCCCCACTATACAGCAGCCTGAGGCCGGAGAATTGCTTGAACCAGGAGTTGGAATTGCAGTGAGCCATACTGGCTATTTCAAAACCAGTTTAGACAAGCTTTAGTCTGCATGATGAAAAAAAAATTTCACAGGTGAGTAAATAGTTTTATAGAAAATTGACATTTCTTAACAATCTTGCACATTTGACCACATATGAAAATAAGGTCTCCAGAAGGGAAATTATTATTCCCTCCACAGAGAAGCCTGTGTTTATAGTATTTCTACTCCAGCCTGAAGAAGTTTCACTTGGTTCTTCTCAACAACTGCACTCTGAGAAGACAATAATTAGGATATCTCTCCACACATTTTATTTAACCATTAATTTGTAAATGGCTCTTTTGTGCGTTCAGAAGAAATGTGTTTTTCTGCTTTTGGAGAGATAGTGGCCTCTTCCCTAGAGGATTCTTGGTAGTACTGCCCACAGAAAAAGCCTTCCCATTTTTTTCATTCCGGATTCTGGTGCCCCTTTAGTCATGAAGAGGCAGCTGGGCAGGGTTGTTCTTCCGCTGCGAATGTGGATCCCACCGCCTCACTGTCTTTTTGTCAGCACATTATGGGATTTTAGTACACAACAGTCACCTATTTTTCTACTCTCTGCTTCTGTTTTTATGTCTGCCTCCCCTCTTCGCTTTGCTGTCTGGAGTCAAAGCTGATCTGCATTGAATAAATTCTTGCTTTATGTACAAGCATTGATGATTCTTCAGGTTGATTCTTTTCTGTTCCTGCAGCAGAACTAAGCAGGAAGGCACCTGGTTGCTGTGCTTTCTGTCCTGGAGCGAAGGTCTGAAGTTTTGGCTGAGGTTAAACATTTTGGCAAGAATACTTCATTGGTGATTCCAATGTGCTTTATATTCTATCACATACATTCTTTTAGAAAAAAATCTTTTTGGGTCTCAGATTCACAGAATTGGATTGTGATAGACTCTCATCATTAGTGCATTTATGGCCTGCTGTATTTATCTACTTAACTTATCCAATGTCATCTATATGTGTATTTATGAAAGTATCTATCTATCTAGTTACCTATCAAAATAGTAATAAAAATAGTGAACACAGCACCTACCCCAAATGCCAGGGCCTTACTAATAATATACAACTAATCATATGGTTCCCCACCCCTTCCTCCAATCTGACCAAATAAAGACAATTATCATCCTGAAATTTGACATCCATCACTCTTTCCTCTTTTGAATATACTTTTATTGTGGTATATGTATTTCTCTCTATTTATATAATATGTACAAGCAGAGAGTCATATGGTACATAATAACATTTTGGTCAATGATGGACCAAATATTTGGTGATGATCCTATAAGATTATAATGGAGCTGAAAAAGTCCTATGGCATAGTGACATCATAGCTATTCTCTCTCTCTCTCTCTCTCTCTCTCTCTCTTTCTTTCTTTCTTTCTTTCTTTCTTTCTTTCTTTCTGTCACCATCTCACTCTATTGCCCAGCCTAGAGTGACATGGCATCAGCCTAACTCACAGCAACCTCAAACTCCTGGGTTCAAGCAATCCTCCTGCCTCAGCCTCCAAAGTAGCTGGGACTGAGGGCATTCACCTAATTCCTGGCTAATTTTTCTGTTTTTAGTGGAGATGGTCTCACTCCTGTTCACCCGCCTCGGCCTCCCAGATTGATTGGATTACAGGCGTGAGCCACTACACCTGCCTATCTCACAGAGTGAGATGCTGGCTCAAAAAAAAAAAAAAAGAAAGAAAAGAAAGATAGCTATGATGTCACCAGGCCACAGGCCTTTTTCAGCTCCATTATAATCTTATGGAATTATATGTGTGTGTTTATGTTGTAGTATTTGACAAAAAATTTCAAAAATTTTAAAAAATAATAAAAATGGAAAAAAACTTATAGAATAAGGATATAAAGAAAAAATATTTTTGTATAGCTGTACAATGTGTAACTTAAACTAAATATTATTACAACAGCATCAAAAAGTTTTGAACAATTAAAAAGTTTATAAAGTAAAAAAGTTACAGTAAGCTAAGGGTAATTATTATGGAAGAAAGAACTTTTAAAAAATAAAGTTGCTGAAGCTTAAGTGTACAGTGTTTATGAAGTCTACAGTAGTGCCAGGATTGTCCTAGACCTGAGGCTTCACATTCAGTCACTTCCAGTCCTGCAAGCTCCATTCATGGTAAGAGTCCTACACAGGTCTACCATTTAAAAAATCTTTTATGCTGAATTTTTTTTACTATATAATGTCTATGTTTAATACACAAATACCACTGTGTTACAGTTGCCTACAGTATTTGGTAAGCTATATCATCTAGGTTTGTGTAAGTATATTCTATGATGTTCACACAACAATGAAATCACCCAATGACAAATTTCTCAGAACATAAGAAATTTCTCATTATTAACTGATGTATAACATAATTTTCATCTGGTTGTTTTAAATTTCATAGTAGTTGTAAAATACCACCATGCATGGCTTATTTTTTATTTTTAGTGGAGATGAGGTCTCCATCTTGCTCAGGCTAGTCTTTAGCTACTGACCTCAAGTGCTATCTCATCCACCCAGAGTGCTAGTATTATGGGTGTGAGCCACTAATGCCAGGACTAAAGCCCTTGATTTTAATACAAATTTATCAATCCTTTATTCTGCAATCTGTCTTTTATAAGACATCTATTTTTACCTAAAGGTCTAAACTATATTTACCTTTATTTTCTGTTAAGAGCTTTAAAGTTTGCTTGTTTTGGAACATTCAAATCTTAGATTCATTAGGAATTGATTTTTTTTATTAAGTCAAATACACATAGATCATAAATACATTTATGCACATTTGGGGTACAATGTGTTGTTTTTTTATACAATCTGACACGGTTACATCAAACTAATCAACATAGCTTTTGCCTCATTTACTTGATTATTGTGTTAAGCCATTTATGTTCTACATTAAATTATGATGGAAAATGGTAATCCATTTAACGTTTTTCTGTATGAATAACCATTTTAATTGAGCATTTCATCTCTTCTCTGCTAATCTATTATGCACTGAATGTGTTTTCCCCCCGAATTCATATGTTGAAGCCCTAAACTCCAATGCAATATTATTATTATTTTGTTTTGAGACAGTCTCAACCTTTCACCCTGGGTAGAGTGCTGTGGCATCATAGCTCACAGCAACCACCAACTTGGACTCAAGCAATCCTCTTGCCTCAGTTTTTCTATTTTTAGTGAGATGGTGGTCTCGCTTTTGCTCAGGCTGTTCTCAAACTCCTGAGCTCATGTAATCCACCTGCCTTGGCCACCCATAGTGCTAGGATTACAGGCATGAGCCACTGTACCCAGGCTCCAATTAAGAGCTTGGGCCTTTGGGAAGCAATTAGGTTTCTATGAGTGATAAGGGTAGAGCCCCCATGACGGGATTACCACCCTTACAAAAAGAGGAAGAGATACCAGAGCTTCCTCTCTACCCTGTGAAGATACTGTGAGAAGACTGCCCTCTATCAGCTAGGAAGAGGATCTCCTCAAGAACTGAATCAAATCCACCTTGATCTTGGATTTCCCAGCCTCCCGAACTGTGAGAAATAAATGT
>CAUYPK010163547.1:0-51654 GCA_963574355.1 Loris lydekkerianus
CCAAAGAAGATGAAATATTTGGGAGTATACCTAACAAAGAACGTGAAAGATCTCTACAAAGAGAACTATGAAACTCTAAGAAAAGAAATAGCTGAAGATGTTAACAGATGGAAAAACATACCCTGCTCATGGCTGGGAAGAATCAACATTGTCAAAATGTCCATACTGCCCAAAGCAATATATAATTTTAATGCAATACCTATTAAAGCTCCATTGTCATACTTTAAAGATCTTGAAAAAATAATACTTCATTTTATGTGGGGCCACATCTATGGTGCATCTTAGAATCGGTATAGGTGATTGCACTAATGTACACAGCTATGATTTAACAATAAAAAAAAAAAAAAAAAAAAAGAATTTGAAGAGGGAGGACAGCTTGAAAACCAGGTGTTGGAGGTTACAATAAGCTATGATCATGCCACTGCACTCTAGCCTGGGCACCCAGAACAAGACCCTATCTCAAAAAAAAATTTTTTTTTTAAATTAAGACATATGAATTTTCTCCAAAACATGGCAAAAAATTAAAAATACAATATATAAAACTCCAATCCGAATAGAAAAATCAAGTTGAGGCTGATACCAGAAAGAACAGTTTGAGAAGTATTGAGGGATGATTAGTTAACTAATAAAAGTGATATATACTCTTAAGAAGAGAAGTTAACAGAGAATATTGATCTAAACCCTTTTGGCTCTTAAAGTCCTACAGTGTAAAAAATATAAATTTCTTTCATCTATCTTCCTTTGGGTTTGAAATACACTGTAGTTCTACACTTCAGGGTATTTTATAAATCTCCCTAAATTCTTTCATTGTCTAAAATATCCCCAAATGCCTGTATTTTTAATAAATATTAAAAATTCATTTTAAAAAATGGGGATATTTTGGACAATGAAAGAATTTAGGGAGATTTATAAAATAAATGAAATGAAAGAATTTAGGGAGTTTTATTTTATATATATATATTATATATATATTAATTTTCCTTCATCCATGGAAATCCAAAAGAGAATTATAAAGTATATATATCAATATGAAAGCTTAAAAAATTATTTGGGTATTATTATTTTAAAATATATAAACAGTGGGCCTTTCATAAAGCTGCATGACTTATGAAAAGTTAAGATTGATAGTTAGCAGTGGATTAATTTGAAATGTGACAATGCTTGCAACATTAAAGCTTTACAGCTTTTTTGTTTAGAGTAAGTACAGTGGATTGAACAGGTTTCAAAACCCAAGTGTGGGGAAAACATTTAAAAGACACTATATCACCAAGCCTTTGAATTTTCATCACAAGACACCCCACTTTTGAACCCCAGACAATGTTTCCATGCATTTCATCCTGAACTTTCCAATGTTTGCATAACACTGGTTAATTCGCTGCTTAGTAAAAGAGCATGGCCTTGCCCAGAACAGGTGCCACAGTAAATACTCAGTGACTTGGATGACGTTACATACATTCTCTTGTTATACTGATTGCAGGCTCTATGCCTGCTTCATGGCATTCCAGCAAAAGCAGATGCAAATCAAGCGGCAAGTTTGTCACATTTCACTTGCCGGCTGCAAGCAAGGCCGGAAAGTGCTCACACAACACACTTTGTCTTCCAGGACTTTTGTTGATACAGCCTATATCACGATCTCTGGCAAGAGAGGAAGACACCAAAAAAGGCCTATGTTGTCCTCCATATTCATTTAACAACTGCCAGTCACTCTTCCCCAAAGCTCAAAGCATAATGACATTGGCACAAAGAATTCGTCTGTCTCTCCTGATGACCCAGCTCTCCAGCAGGCCAGGGCTGGCTGTGCCAGCTCGCTTGCCACTTTCGTGTTAGTTGGTACATAGATGTGAGGAAAACCCAGTAATCTCATGCTGATATAGCACATGTAACTAAAGAAATGTCCACAGAATAGTAAAAAAAAGCAAGTTCTTTTGTAGACATAAATATATACACATATGTGTATACACACACACACTTACATATCTACAAAGACATGGTGTACGTGTGTATATATTTTTAAGACAGGGAAGTAGGAGAGAAGGTCTGGGAAAAGTATGGAAGGAAGATGCTTCAAGACTCCAAACATCCTATATAATCCTGACCTAATGTATCATTTTTATAGAAAGGTTGGGAAAATATCGCATATAATCTTGACTTACTGAATTATTTTTATAGGAAAGTTATGAAAACTTCTTAGTCCTTCAGTTTGTAGTCCTGCCCCCATTACGCTCAAACCAAAGGCATGAATGCATGAACACCCCAGGTGCTAAATCTTAAGAACATAAACATAGATTACTTCCAAAATAGTTCAAGTGACAATTAAAGACTAAATTTTTGAGCTTTAATCTGTGACCTTAATTTAGAATGTTTTTTCTTTTTGTAAGCCAATATAATAACTATAAATTCTTGCTTGGTAGATACTAATAAAGCCTTAGTATCTATTTTCATCCATGCTTTGAATTTCTAATTCATTTATGAAATACATGCTGGAAGAGAAAAAGTATGAAATGGAAAATTTTAATCAACCAGTCCCCCAAAGTTAATTTTTATGTTTTTCTAAAATTTCTAGAAATTTGATTTCAGAACAAGGCTCTAAATTCGCTATCTCTAATTACCAGGTGTGTGGCATTGGAAAGTGACTTCACATCTCCAAACCTCTGTTCTCTCATCTTTAAAATGGGTTAGGAACAGTAGCTACTGCAGAACTCTTAGTATGTTAAATGAAATAAACATCTCCTCCTAGCACTTTCCACATAATAAGCGTTCAGCAAGACACATATATGGATGTTGTATCAGATAGGGATACACATTAAAAAAACTGTGTTCAGGCTCATGTAATTACCCACTTGGGATCTTATATTAGCATTTTAACAGAATTTGCTTCCAAGAATTAAAGGGGAAAGGTTTAAAAGGTTCTATCTGCTTGTTATGCTAATTAAAGGGGGAAAAAAAACAACAACAACAAGAGAATAGGTTCAACATACCATCTCTTCCTTTGTATTTGTTTTCATTTGTTCTGTCTGACTGTGATTCAGTGCCATCTGGAGCCTAAACATAGAAAACAGGCCATTTAGTCATCTCCAACTCACAACCAGAGAAAATGTACTGTAAATAATTCTGTTACTAATCTTTAGAGTACAAGAAATGTACTCAGAATTATAACAATCGCTGTGGAAAAAAGCACCATGGCTGTAATCAACAAGCAATCAACCAACAGATATTTGATTACCCACAACTGGTAAGACGTAATACTAAGGCTGGAGGGGAATCCGAAAAGAAGAAAAAAGTCATGAGTGCCCCTCCCATCGAGAACGCCACTATTTATCTGAGAAAAAAAGACAAACATTTTACAAAATTAGCACTATCTGTTTTCGAATGCATGAATAAGCAAAACGTGGTCTATCCATACAATGCAATATTATTTGGCTATAAAAAGTAATGGAATACTGATACCTACTGATACATCACGAATAAACCTTGAAAACATTACACTATGTCAAAGGAACCAGTCACAAAGAGCCCCAGGCTGCAGGATTCCCTTTACAGGGAATGTTCAGAACAGGCGAGCCACAGAAAACGAAGACTAAGAACTGCCTAGGAGTGGGGAAGGGAACGTGGGAGTGAGGCCAACGGGCGTGGGCTTTCTCCTGGGGATGACGAAAATGTGCCAGCATTGATCGTGGTGATGGTTACGCGACTGTGAATATACTAAAAACCATTAAATGGCACACTTTCAAATAGGTAAATTGCATGATCTTTGAAGGATATCTCAATAACACTGTTATAAAACAAAATTACAAGCTGACATGTTAGTAATAAAATAGAAATTCTTCCAATTAAAACAAAAGCACAAGGAATAAATGTGAGATTAAGTCAAAACTACATTACCAAGCTGGCAGTAAGAGTTAGCTTAAACTGTTCAAAGGAACTCCTGTTTTCAAGGGGCTGGAGCAGTGACGCCTAAAGAAGGTAGCACTTCACAGAATTATAGACACGGTACACAGGGCTGGCCCTGCCCACCAGTGAGTGTGGCCAGACAGTCCGTCCTCCTTTCAAGAATCAGGAAGGGAGTGTGGATCAACCACACACAGAGGTCTCTCTGCCAGGGCAGTGGCTCACACCTGTAATGCCAGCACTCTGGGAGGCCACGGCAGGTGGATTGCTTGAGCTCAGGAGTTCAAGACCAGCCTGAGCAACAGCGAGACCCTCTCTCTGCTAAAAGTAGAAAAATCCGCTAGGCATTGTAGCTGGGTGCCTGTAGTCCCAACAACTTGGGAGGAAGAGGTAAGAGGAATGCTTAAACCCAGGAGAGTTTGAGGTTGCTGTGAGCTGTGACTCCATGGTACTCTAACCAGGGCGGAAGAGTGATTCTCTCTCACACACACAAAAACAAAACAAAACAAAGAGGCCTATTTGAGAAAATTATTTTTTAAATAATTCTTCTAGATTTCATCTCTATAGACAGTGGCCTTTATAGCCTCACCACACATCTCACCTCAAAATATTACCCAAGGAATCCCCCTCCCGTTACAGTCTGAGATGAGTTTAGAAGGGAACGAGGGCAGGTGTGTCCTGGCCAGGAGTGCACTGCGTAGAAAGTGGCAGTGCCCAGGACAGCACTCAGTGACTACCAAATCTGAGAAGTGGTAGCGGGGTGTCCGGCCCCACTCTGATCCCCTGCAGGACAGGGCAGAACCATTCTCCGACACTTTGCCCACAAGCCTGCAGAGGGCTGGCCTTCCACGGCACAACCAGCATGTGAGTGATTCTAATCTTACAAAAGAACACATATTTTGGAGCATGTGGTTGGAACTGTTTTCCTTAGCAATTGAAGATGGCAGGGCAGATGGTATTCATTTCTGTATTATATTTCCTAGTGTCAGCAAGGGCTTCACGAGGAAGCATTTGAAATGGAAGAGCTGAACATGCACTTACTCGAAAACAGAAGAACTGCAAGTGGAGACGGCTGGCCCGAGTTTGCGCGAGGAATGGGAATGCAAAGCAAACGGGTGGCAGTGTTTCAGTGAAAGGCATGCAGCCTGAGCACGTAACATGATTTTAATTTACTTGTGCTGCTTCTCTCTTAATGACTCCATCAGATGATACAATCCTCCAATCACCTTGGACTCAAACCATGTGCTTTAGACATTACCAGAAATTTGCTGGAAAATATTGCATCTAGCAGTGAGTAGTAACATCCTCTTGGAAGCTGGCAGGAATCTCACTATATACATATATTTTGCTTAAGCTCAGTTCTCTGCCATCTCCCCTTTTTCACTTCCTCTTAAGTCTCTTACGGAGGGTTCTTTAATTGGGAATTTAAAAAGACCACAATACTATATTTATTTCCTTACCATTCACTTTTCTATGGCTGGAAACCTAGCCCAACACTAGTGGAAGTTCCAAATAACTGCTGGGGAGTAAGCAAGCTTTTAACTTAATCAAGTGCCTGGAGCAATCTGGTGACCCCCAGAACTACTGTAAAGTGGACTGGACTTGATCCACAATTGGACATGCAAATAGACCAGCAATCTGCAGCTTAAAAGGCTGTCCCGGAGGAAGGAAATGTCTACAAAAAGGAAACACCCTCTACATAGCAGGATGGTACCTTAGATAAAAGCCCTTCCATTCCATTTTTTAAAAGAAAGCATTATGAAATTTTTTTGTTACTCCATATTTGTGGTGAAATAGAATCTGATATTCAGAAACCTTCACATCAAAATCATGTATGGAATGTAAATATAGCAGGTTAGAGACCAGTTAAAGCATGTATTTCAGAGTCAGACAAATTTGGGTTTACTATCCAAATACAGGACTTGGAGTAAGTTACTCAAAATCAGTGAGCCTCAGCCACAGATGGTCCCTTAGCACTGGCAAGGGTTCAAAGGGGGCAGCAATTGTTACTGTTACTATTATCATTGCAATCATTGTTTAAGAGTGCTCTTGTTTATTCCCATTCCAGTGACACCACTGGGTCTTCTGGGCAGAGCCAGTATGCAAATCAACATTGTTCCCAAGAACACTATTTAGGTCAGCTTTTCTTTTTTCTTTCTTTTTTTTTTTTTTTTGGTAGTAAGACTTTCTTGATGAAAGAGAATGATAATTTACATTCCGTACAAGCTCCTATGTCTTTATGCATGAGGAGTAATAAGTCATCTACCAACTGGCTTTTTTTTCAAGTAACAAAGATTTTCTAAGCCATAGAGGTCTAGTAGTTTTACCATGCCTTCCTGATAGCTTTCCATTCAGCAGTCCCACAGTCTCTACCAGATGACTTCAACAGCTTCTACTAATAAATTAATCATCTGGACAAATATTTACACAATCATCTATGTGATAGACACCACACTAAGCATGAGACACAAAGGGGAACTTCCTTCACGGCTCAGGGTCCCTACTTTGTAATACAGCTGCAATTAGCTCCCTCACACACTCTACTTCCATCCATCCCCAAATCAGCCTAAAAAATAAAATAAAATACTCCTACCAGGGTTGATAGGCAAGGAAGGGTACCCTACCTCCTACTTTTGTATAAGTGACAACTTGTCTGAGAAGCTGTTTTTGTCACCCCTAATGGTGAACAGTCACTTCTCACATTTCAAGGACACCTTCTGCCCCTAATGTGAGAATTATCACACTGAATTGTAAGCTGTTTAATTTTCTGCCCCATTGGTACAACTTCCACAAGAGCAAAGATCAAGCTCCTCTTGTTCACCGCCAGCATGCAGTTTTGGTGTTTGCCATGTAAGAGGGCCTCATTAAGCTTTTCATGATTTGAATGAAACTGGATTGGTCCAGCTGATGCTAAGCAATTATTCCTTTGCCTTGACATCAAGAAAAGAAAACCTACTTTGTCTTTTGACTCTCTCTGTTGAGCAAATATGTCTCTGACGTCAGGAATCTGGTGTTGTTTGTTTTTTTTCCTGAAGGTCTGGGAGACTGTCTCTACCCGCTTCTGAACAGCTGCCGCCTGGGTCCGGGTCAGTGTGGCTAAAAACACCATGCTTTCCTGGGGATCGCCGGCAGATTCTCCGAAGAGATTGGACAAACCAGCCTCTTTAAGCCACTCTTCTTCCAATTCTCCCTCTAAGACAGTAGAGAAAAATGATATTTAAATCACAAACTATGCAGAATTTTGCATTTTGTAAGCAGTTAAAAACTTCTTGAGGCACCTCTTCTATTAAAACCAAAACAGAGTGCGAAGAATCGTTATCTGAAACTTGGACAACTGCCACACACTCTGGCCACAGTGATATCAAATTTTAGATCGATTTCATATATACTCAATTAAAATTTTTAAATGGCTTCACATGTAATTAACCTCTATAACTTGCCTGCAGATTAACTCAGAGGATGATACTGTTCCCCTTGCAGAGACATGGAAGCAATGAAAAGATAACATTCTTCCATCGAGTTACAGAAGGAAGTCAGAGCGAGAATCAGACATGAAAGCCCTGTTTCTTGGCTTCAATTCAGCAATACCTTGGAGTCCAGTACTAATCTATTGAAAGCCTTGTTTTTTCTGTTCACAGTAGCTGACAAAGTAAAGAACATCGGGACATTGGAAACTAATCAATTTCAAATTAATTTTTCTAATCTCCCAAGTCAGCACATCAGATTATGTCATTTTTTTTTAAATAAAAAAAAAAAAGTACACTATCTTCAGTGGAAAAAAAAAGAGTTTATACAGGAATGTAATAGCAGAATCAACTCAAAATGCTGAAAGAAGGAAATAAACATTTATGTAAATGCTATATAAACTATAATGAAAATTAAAGAATAAGAGAAGGATAACTGGAATGGATTCACTCCAGGCACCAGGTCTATGGAGGGAAACAAAAGGAAATAGCCTGGGACACAAAAGACGTGGATCCCGTTTTGGTGTCTTGACAACCACAGCACTTTGGATAAGTCACTTAACCTCAAGTCCACTCCATTTTCTCATCTTTAAAGAACTATCCGAGCTATGTCATTATCAAACATGAGGGAAGAACTTCACAAAGCCCCAGGAGAGCCTGAGTCACATGGCGTAGGACTGACTGACCTGCCCGCCTGTCCTTCCACATGTGTCCAAAGACAAACTCAAAGGCAGAAACCAAGCATTGATCATTTTAGCTTCAAGAAACATGATCCTGGGTGGTGCCTCTGGCTCAATGGGTAGGGCACTGGCCCCATATACCGAGGGTGGCAGGTTCGAACTGGCCCCAGCCAAATTGCAAAAAAAAAAAAAAAATAGCTGGGCATTGTGGCAGGTGCCTGTAGTCTCAGCTACTTGGGAGGCTGAGGCAAGAGAATCGCCTAAGTCCAAGAGCTGGAGGTTGCTGTGAGCTGTGACACCACAGCACTCTACTGAGGGTGACAAAGTGAGACTCTGTCTCTAAAAAAAAAAAAAAGAAAAGAAAGAAAAAGAAAAAGAAACGTGATCCAGTGCTAGGCGCTCCACAGGACAGGCAACAAAAACTGTTTACTAACATAAAAGTAAGTCAGCCGTTATTATGAATGCTATTAGGGTGGAACTCTAAAATCAAATTGCCAGAATAAAGCTGATACTGCCACAACAAGGAAAATAAACAAGGTTACTATTATAGAGTCATTTGTTCCATTGAAAAGCAGCGAGAAAAACTCAAGCAATTTAAAGTCGAAGAAAAGGTGTGGGCAGGTGGAACAGTCCCAATCTTCTTGATGATCACTTGTGCATAATAATTATAAATCTAATTTAACTCTGGAGAATTATCAGACAGCTAATGACACACAGCCTTGCCTGCTGCTTTGCTAACATATTCTCCTTTTACTCAGCAGACCACTGCAATGCTTCTATCTTAGAACACTCAGAGAGGTTGAGAGAAGCTATTAATTATCACGAATAAGCTCCACTTTCCTGGTAACATATTTGGCAACAACTGAAAGAAAAAATGAATCAGAAACCAAAAAATGAGTTGTTTTCTTTTATAAATGTAAGAAATAAATTAGGAAAAAATTTCCAATTTTTCTTTTAAAATTATCATTGGTAGATTCTTCCAGCCACATGTAGCAAGGGAGAAAAACCTATTCGTACAGTTTCTGCTGCTTGACTTGATCCTAAGTCATTTAGTTAAAAAGTCCCTCTGTGGAAAAGACTGTCTCTATTAATGGATGACAAGATACTGAAAATGGCTCTTACGTTTTGCCATTTACACATTCATTTAGATATAAAGCATACTTCTAAATTTACAGATGGCACAAGGCATAAAAGAAAGCTAATACAAGAGATGCCAGAATGGGCAGGAAAAACTTGGTGGCCGCTTGATCTGAGAGACTAAGAGAGGATGCTAAAAGAAATGTCTTTTAAATTGTTTAAAGTGAAGTTTTATGTTTCTTCCAGAATATCAGCTATCGGAATGGAAAGTATAGGAAATAATGGCTGGAAAAAGACTTGATGCAAACTATGGACTAAATACCAGAAAGAAGCAAATATGGAAGCTAAAAATGCTAATACCGCCGTGCACTGCCCAAAGCTACAGGCTCAGAAGAGCTGGCTGAGCACGTGACATTCACTGCATTTAATCTGGATTTGCCAAACTTTGAATGATAAAATGACTGAGAACACAACAGGTTTGAAAATCATCCACAAGAATGATCCGTTTATCTTGCATAAGAACAAGATAACTATTCTCCAATACTTGAAAGGATGTCATGTAAAAATAGGAGAGACTTGTTCTGTTCTTCCCAAAGGCAGAATTACAGCAAGTGCATCAAAGTTAAAGGACAGTGGATTGTAAATCAATAAAGATGAAAACAACTCAAGCTGACTGACCACTGGGAAAACAGGATCACTGCAAAGTAGCGTGCTTGCCCTTACCAGCTGCACTTACTAGAGACCAAATGACCGTGTGGCTAACATACTACAGAAGGAACTTAAAGGGATATTAGATGATTTCAAAGATAAAGTCTAACCCTAAGAGTCTATGACAACAGTTCTCAACCAGTGGATCGCGACCCCTTTTTAACAATGAAAATACATTGCAGCATTAGGAAAGTTGAGAACCACTGGTCTATGAGATTCAATGACTTTAGCCAATAAGATTCTGACAATATCCAGAATTAAGTGAATTTATTCATGCCACTTATATCTGGCAGCTGCATCCATAAAATCTGCCACAAATAAGTAATTTTCCAGTCAAAGGCAACTAGCAATATCTTTTTTTGCTTGTGCTACTTTTTTGGTTCTCTCCATCCATTCATTTCTCATAAACATAAATAAAAATAACAAAAGTTCATTTAATTATTACCATCAGGCTCTTTGACAACCACCACCTCTTGATCTTGTCTGTTTTCACTGGATTTCTTGATGTTTTCTAGTTCTGTCCAATAGTCTTCCATAGATTCTTCATCCAAAGAATCCTGGGAACTCGATCGATCAAACGGAGGCTTCTCTGTGACTTTGGTGGTGCATTCCTGGTTCATTGTATACTGGCCATGTCTCCGACTACAAGTTCAAAAAACACACAAGTTTATTTTAATACATGAAGAAGTCGTATAATTTCTGAAATATCATAGCACTGAACTAGAGAATTGTAAACTTCCTAAGCTTCTTAATAAAACTAAAGAGATATTTTAAATCTCTTTAGAGAGCTACTGATTATAATACAGGATATGCATGTTTAGTGTAGCTTCATGCTCTACAGAAAAGAACAAATAGCAACATGGTAAATTATTTTTCCTATGTTCATTACACTTGAATGATTTTCAGACTCACTTAAATCTGAAACTTTCTTTTTAGAAAGCAACTGTTTTAATCTTGATCACTATGAATTAAATATGGAATGAACTATATATGCTTTTCATTGATCATTTATGTTTGTAAACTAAACAGTCCACTCTAATGTACCTATGTAATATCCACTCTATATTATATCTACTATATAAAATATCTACCGCCAATCAAGTAGTATTTGAATTTCCATTTTTAGAATTGAAATATAAATAGAGGGATGATTTGTCCAGTTTGCTGTGACACTCTACCATAGAAAATGACTTCATCTTTACTTATAAAGTATTCATGACTTATTATGCATTAATAATTTTAAAATATGGTAAAAATACAATTTTTGGCCATTATAAATAGCTTAGAATTACCTTAAACATTTTTCTCTCAGAAGTATTATTGGCAAGGTAAAGAATAAATGAGAGTATTTTTATCACTTCAAGTAAACTATATTTTTTCAATACAATTCATACTTCTAAAATCGAATTAAAGAGCTTATAATAAAAACTCACATATAATAGAAATAGTATCTTATTTTATTATTATTTACAGATAGAGGAAAAAATCATGCCTAATTACTTGAGAGGGGAAATTTTTCAGCTAAGGTGACTTTTCTTTATATACAATTTGGGTGGGGACAACAGCTTGTGAATAAGTGTTTTGATAATCTAACCTCAAATTATTCTTTTATCTTCCACTAAGGACTTCTAGGAAGTGATACTGTGTTTGCTAAACTGGTTTTATTTACTGTATATATTGAAAATATAAATACTATCAAATAAAGATCTTTAATAGTGCACAAATATTTTCATTTATGCTGGCCTTTCCCATAATTACTTAAAATAGTAGGATTTTAATACTCCGTAAGGGAGACGGTCACTAAACTCTGAACAAATTTCTATGCAGCTATTTAATTTGTTAGAAGTCAGACTACTTAATTGCCCATCGCTGCAAATAAATGTAGTATAACTGAGTACTTAGTTATAATGTGCAAATAGGGCAGTTTTATTCCTTTAAAGGTAGTTCTGCCTTGACTATGCACTTCATTGCTGTCGGTTGTGTGACTGAATAAACAGTCACTATGATATATTCCCAGGAGCAACCTTGGGGTGGTGGTGGGTGGGTTTCAATGCCAGCAGTCCAGACATGTCTGTGAACCTCTTTCCTCAAGTCTCCATTGTTCATTGTTTGCCTTCTCCATCCCTTAATTCAAGGGGTCCTTCCTCCCTCCCTGGCCCCAATCATCCTGTTTATGTCTCTGTATCTCATCCAGATCCCATTGTCTAGTCCCAGTGCTCGTGAGATAGCCAGTATTTTCACTGTAGCATTTTCGCTCCTGGTTCTTAAAATATAAATGAGAAAGTTATCCCGCTCTTAAAAATGAAAAACATATTTTTAAGTTTCTGAGATCAGCAGCTCAACTTATCTATAGAGTTCATATTTCTTAATCCTGCATTACTAGAATAGCTAAAGCTAATTTATAGATGTTGCCAGGCTCATTTTTTTGTTTATTTCAAGTCATATATAGAGATGTCCTATCCTTGCTTTTCTCTCTCATTATAGTATAATATGGGCCACCTTGCTCCTGTCTCCCATAACTCTTAGCCCCCAGGCGAGACAACAATAAGTACTGTGAATTATGTGAAGTATAATGACTAATGCCAAATAATTTGGTTTATCTGCTCACAGGAAAGAGGTACAGTTGAACTAGAAGTGCGTTAAGCTTTTCATTCCTGAAGGAATGTGTTTATTCTGGCAAGAATTTTCCAGTAAATTTCCATTAAGATAGCATGTGCACAAAAATGCAAGGGCATTGAGTAACACCATTGTTACATAAATATACCTTCTATATCAAGCCCTGCTTTCAAAACATGCATAAAGCAAAAATCTAATAGCTGAGTGCTGATGAATTGACTCAATATTTTGACTTTAATAAGATTCAGAAACTGAATGTGTCTGTGATCACTTGAAAATACTGAATCGTGGAAAGGAGGAATTTTCTTTCTGCTTCTTTTTTGGGGGTTGGGGGAATCACTGCTACGTGTTATAAGAAAACATGAAAACATTTTTATTTTTAAATATTAGGGAATGAGGAGAGGCTGACTATTCAGTAACAGTCCATCCTCCCTAATCAATGTGCTGTGTATTTTTTACTTTCTTTAAAAATATAAAGATTCTTCTAGTACATCAATAGATGTGCTGTATCTTTTTTTACTTTTTCTTCTTCTTAGAATATACTCTCCTTTTGTACGTTAGACAGGCAATGGCTAAATGTATGGACCTCAAAACTGTTTTGGTAAGAAGCAAGTTAACTGGTTTCTTCCTTTCCTTATTTAGAAGTATGTTATATGATACCATGTTCATTCTGCAAATTAGGTTAAAAAATGTAAAGCAACATCTGTTGGATGTAATGAAGTACAAAGCAGAAATATTTCACATTTCCAAAAGATCCAAGCCAACACCTGGTGCTACAATCAAAGAAACGCGCAGTTTATACCACAGGTAACCACCAATGACCCCCCTGACTTACTGGCAAGTAACTGTTCCAAATTCTTTCCTGCATCCTCTCCCTCCAGAATCGCATATGCTAAATCATCCCAGGGCCATGCTTTGAAACTCCCATTTCTCACCTTGAACAACTAAATGACAGAACTAAAAGAAGCTGCCCGTGTAGCTCTATGAAGAATCATCTCCCAGCAGGCTGTACAAGCTCTGCTCTTTCCAACACACCAGGGTATTACCATCCTGCCTTTTTTTTTCATGGACGCTGTCACTAGCAAATACTCACTTTACAAACTCTCATGAGCCTTCCTGGAATACTTCCTCTTTTTCATCTTGCTATCACGTCCTTCGTGCTATATTTATAAAAATTAGGGCTTTATTTTGTTATATTTTCCCCAGTACCCACTATCCCATTTTTCTGTGATACTTTTTCCACCTGGTCAGTGAAGCTCAAAGGTATCAATATCATTGAGGGTGTTAAGAAGATCTGTCATTTATTTTATTATAGAGTATTGGATTTGTCTGACACTCTTTGTACTTCATAAGGAGGTGGGTGCTGCCATTTATAATACTGAGGTCAACTAGAAGATCGCAAGCTGATTGATGATTCATTCTAGTGTCAAGTATGGAGTCAGCCAAGTCAACAAAATGAAATGGAAACATGGAACTGGGAGTCCTAAGTGCCAAATGATTCCAGCTCTACTTCTTAATAACTATCTTTGTAAGTCACTTAACTTCCCCACTCACTTTTCCTATCTATAAAATGAGAAGAATAGCAAAAGCTTGCTTGCTTTGTTGTGAGAATTTCTATGGAAGTGCCTCATAGGTAACCATGGAAAGGGCACTGTAGCTAGTATCACTGCTGACACATGCAAACTAACTGCTAACTGTATACAACTGCCCCTCCCACAGTTTAATAAGGTCCAGAAGAATCATTTCTCCTCCAGGACAGTTTTCAAGCGTCTTTGGTCTTAGGACTCCTTTACGTAATTAAAGTATTTCAAGGAGACCCCCTCCACCAAGGAGCTTTTGCTTATATAAGTAATATCCATTGATACTTATAGTATTAGATATTAAGACCAAAGAATCTTAACTGCTATTGATTTCATAAGAGAATAAACCTTTGAACCTAAATAACATTTTAAAGAAAAAAACGATTTTCCAAATTAAAAAAAAAGAGTGAGATGGTCACACTGTTTTAAATTCTTGACACTGCCTTTGACATCCAGTGTAAGAGGAGACATCTGGACTCCTGATCTGCTGCGCATTCCATCTTCGGCAATGTGCAGTGATGGAGTCTCTGGGAAACTCCACTGTGTTTCCACGAGAGAACTAAGTGTGAAAGAGGCAAAAAACATCTCAATGTTGTTATGAAAACACTTTTGATCTCCTAGACCCTCAAAACGTCTGGAGACACTCAGGGGTTCTCAGACCACACTTTGAAAACTGTTGCTTTAAGATGTCTCAATAATACCACCTAATGGATCTGAAAAGGTGAGTTTCAATTCCACGGACAATGTTTCAGAAAGTGCTACTGAAAGGAACAGACATGCTTTCCTAGTGACTCTTGACCTACTTCTTAATTTATTTTCATTTTGCAGCCTCTCATAAAAACTGGGATTTATTCCAATGATACAACCATATTTAATTTGTACGATAATGATAAAGAGTGACAACGTCATCCAAAAACCCCTGCCTTGCCAGTGCCTTTAATCATTTGCTAGTGTCTATCATGAAGAAGGGGAAGAGTTCTAAGCTTCCCCTTCTGGTCAGTGTATTTGAGAGTGTGTATTTCCCGTAAGGCTCCTCTGGCATCCCTGCCCTCTTCCTAAACCCCCCTGGAGGCAGATGTATTTGTAAAGAGGGCTTTTGTCTGAACTCATATTTACTGATCTGGTCCACTTTCTTGCTTTTGTACCCTACCCTGTCCAGAGTCCCTCTGCAACACTTCATACCTGGTCTGTCTTCTGTCCCTTCCAGGCTCATTCTTGTGGCCCAAAGTCTGCCTTCCTGAAGTCCTCTGATCCAACAACCCATTTGTTTTGTTTTCTTACAAGAGCCTGTCTTAAAAAGGCTATACTTTTTTTCCTGTTCCTTATCCTACCTTGATTTTTCATGCAGGACAAGAAGTGACCGATTAGGATATATAGTACAAGACAGAAACATAAAGTTTATCTTTTTGATTTGTTTTTGTTCTATTTTTAATGTGTAAAACAGAGGGGGGGAGCTCATAAGATCATGACTTGTCATCAACCATCATGACTAAGTATATCTTAGAAAAGTCATATGTAGTCAAGCATAAACTTCAGACTAGCATTGGGCCCTTAAGAGATTTAAACCTATCCTATCATACTGTAGGCAACAAAGTCCCAGGGTCAAGACTTCTGCAAAGTCATGGGGCAAAGAGAAAGTAACACTGAGATGAACACTCTTGTTTCTTCTTCAAGGGTCACACTTTGTTATACCAAATAGACTAAAATGAGAAGAATTTAATTTTTTCTCATTAGATGCTTTAATCTTTCTGAGTATGCGTTGCATACAGCCAAGCCAAAAGAACGGTCTTGTTGACATGGTCTATACTTAGCATTTTCTAATGACTATGACACTTAGCAAGGAAAAAATACGTTTGAAAATTAAACCATACCTCTTGAAAAGGCATAAGAAACCCTTCCCAATGCATTTTCTGAAATATGCTTTGCGTCATGCTAAGGCATGACTTCAAATACAACCACGTTTTCCTTTAAAAAAAGAAATACTTTGTTGTCAGGCATGGTGCGCATGCCTGTAATCCTAGCACTTTGGGCGGTAGAGGTGGGAAGATGACTTGAGCTTGGAAGTTGGAGACCAGCCTGAACAAAAGCAAGACCCTGTCTCTACTAAAATTAGAAAAATTAGCTGGGCATTGTGGCAGGCGCCTGTAGTCCCAGCTACTTGGGAGGCTGAGGCCAAGAGAATCCCTTGAGCCCAAGAGTTTGAGGTTGCTGTGAGCTGTGACGCTATGGTACTCTACCCAGGGTGACAGAGAGTCTGTCTCAAAAAAAGATAAACAAAACGAAACAAAAACTTTGTTTTGTTGAAGTTTAAATTTCTTTTAATGTTTTAAAAATTTTACTCTGCTTCTTTATCTATTCTACATATTTGGGGAGAAAATTTGTTTCTGATGTATAGATTTTTCACTTGCATTTTAGCAATGATAGTAAAGAACTGTAATCACTACCTGGGTGAGATGGTCAAGCCACAAAAACTGTGTAGCAAACCCACTGAATTTGAATGACTATGAAGAGTTGCAGTTTATGAATGGCCCAAGTCATTGTTTTCCCTTTTGGAAGAGAATGCCTACTATTGTTTAGCTGAAAGCAGTAATTATTAGAAGTGGCTTTGACATTCACAAAGAAGGCGCACTCATGATGTCTGGAGGCAGCGAGAGGTTGATTAGAAAGCAATTCCTCCTGGGCCCCTCCCCACACCCTTGCAGTCAGTGGGAACCCAGGAAAAGGATCCCTAATCTCTTCTACCCAACCCAGCTGCTATCCTGTTAAGGATGTGCTCATTAATTTTCACATTTTACATAAAGTTCTTTTACTCTTTTCTTATCTTGCCCTTTTTATTTGGGGGAAAAAAATGTATTCACTTCTTTCAGCTTTCTCTTTCTTTACAAATAAAAGTCACCGTACATCTTGTGTAGCGCTTTATAGTTTTTCAAAGAGTACCCAGCCACTTTTTGTTTTGTTTTCACCTACTCTTGACGGACAGCAATACGATGAGCAAATGAACTGATTATCCTCTCCTTACACAATGTCACGAAACAAAACTGAGCAGAGAAGCCCATCAGTGACACCTCGGAGACTCTGAAACCTTGGCTTTGTCCCTTTTATAGTAAAACGACAAAGCCAGTTTACATGTTGTTTCATAATGCTGCTGCTTTCACGCTGCTGTGTGGCAATCACTAAGAGAATAGAGCCCTGGGCAGCCACCACCACCCATCTGACAGATAGAAGGAAAGGAAGGGGCCAGACGGCAAGGTGGACACGCACCAGCCAAGGCAAGTTACAAAAACTCACTTCTGTTTTAGGTCCAGACACAGGGAACATAGAAGTGAGAACTGTGGGCCATCACCGGCCACCAGACGTAGGCCTTTCTCGTTTACAGCTCTGCTTCTGGGCAGAAGTGAGATCCTCTTCATCTCTGAGCTTCCCCAATCTCTCTCACGAGGTAGTTTTCCTCCTGAATTGAAGGCACAACTGGACAAGTAGCCAAAAGGGAACCCGGGGACCTTAACATCCAGATCATCTTTAAAGAAGAGGATGACGGTATTTGTAGTGGAACTTTGACATAAAATCTCAGGATCCTGCAATGCTGGTTCAAAGCACAGCAAACTGAGTTGGCATTTCCACTCCACTCAGTCATCTGCCACCATGACTTACATCCACCTGACACCCTGGACCTGCTGTTCTTCCTCCATGACTCTTTCTTGTTCTGGCCAGCTGTAGAGCCACCTGGAAATTAAACACCAGTAGCTTCTTTGCATTCTGAGGATAGGCTCTCCAGTTTGATCTGTTTTCCAGCTGTCATTACTCAATTTTGTATCTCAGTACCTTCCTCTGTGGGGGTTGGAATAACCTCGCTTTGACAGCCTCCCCACCGCCCTTCCCACATCCTGGACTGTGATCATCTGCCCGGGCTTGTGTCTCTACCATTAAACTTTCTGTTCCTTGGGGCAAGAATTCGTGTTTCCTTTTTTTCTTCTTGGTATCCCTGGGTTCGAGCAACTGCTCGCATAACAGATGTTTATGAACTGTTCAATTATTTATTAGGAATTACTGCTGCCTCTGAAATAACAACCTTGTAATTTCTAAGGTGTTTTTGATTTACTTGCATAAAACTACAAAGAAATGAGAGGCACAGACATGAAAAGCAGGTAGTAAAGAAATCAGTCATCAGGAAACCCTCATATTAATAAGGTAATTGTTCTCTGTCTCTGTGACTCTGCTTTTGGGTGTTTAGTCTAAAAGCAGGTTTCCTAAAGAGTATGGAAACATACAAAAGGAAGGGCTGATTTCATATCAGATTGTACCTAATATTAAATTACAAACAAGCTTTGGCTCACGGTTTATTAAGCACACATTCCATGGCTCCATTCTGTCACCTTGATCTCTAAAACAAACAAATATTTATTGCCTGCCTTATTCTATGCTGGGCATCTTATCAGAGATGTCTGTTCAGCTAAGCTCTTCAAACTTTTAGTGTGAGGTAGATGATAAAAGACACCAATACCGGTGATGAGTGGAAATTTCCAGTTCCTCACTCTCACTGAACTAGTGGCCTAGACAACCCTCTAGCACCGGCCTCAAGCCATGACCTCTGTGTTAGCCTGGTCCCCAGCATCAGTCCCAGCTGTGGCTCACCGCTCCCTCGCCAGGAAGGATTTCATTTCCTCTCTGGCTATTATCGCCACTGCCATCCATCCACTCACGTGCAATCAGCCTCTTCTCCCATCATTTCTCCAGACTTAGAACAGCAAATATGATGTTACCTCCACCTTGACATGGTCTGAATGCTGTTTGTGGCCCCCCAAATTCCTAATCTGAAATCCAAACTTTCAAAATAATTGGGTAAGTGGTGGGGCCTTTGGAGAATGGATTAGTGCCCTTACAAAGAAGGCCCCGCAACACTGCCTTGCCTCTTCTACCATGTGAGGACAGGGCAAAAAGGCACCATCTATGAATAAGTAGACGCTCACCAAATACCAAACCTGCCAGCACCTTGATCTTAGAATTCCCAGATTTCATATATGTGAGAAATAAATTTGTTGTTTATAAGCCACCTAGTTTGCGGTTACTTTGTTACAGCAGCACAAACAGCCTAAGACAAACTTCAAGGAATCCCTCACTCTCTCAGCCCTCCTAGGCTTAATGGGGCCTCCTTACTGGCCCCTTAACAAGGCTGTCCTTTTGAGAAGGAGCCCAGTTTCCACACAGCCATCTACACCTGCTTCTTGTTTCAGAGAGCCACATGGCTTCAAAGGTAGCAGTCAGTGTCCAAAAATTTTGTCAGCCTTTTATCCATTTATTTCTGTTACTCTGGGCAAATCAAATTTTTTTTTTCCTTTTCAGTTTCAAAGCAGTATTCCTATTTTCCTTCTGAGGAATTCTCCATGTGTTTTCAGAGGTGAAATGAAAAAAGATTCACTAATGAAGACCAAATTCTTTCCACCTCCCCTCACATTCATGAACTTGTCACTCAAAGCTCCCATTCATCATGACAGTTTACCAATATTCCTTAAACATGGATTGACAAAATGGATAAGCTTGCATCAAGGTGCAAATTCCTTCGCACACAAGACTGAACGATATACTTTAAAATCTGGCATCCAGAAAAGTATTTAATGTCAGCCAGGAATTTTATTTTGGGTGATGACCAACTACAGATTTAAAAATTATAATATTCTCATCATTTTCCAGTACATAAAGAAGATTGCTATTCATTCATAATGGCTGCTATGATACAGCACTAACAAAATACCTGTTGATAACACAAAATTATGAACAGTGATAGTTTTAAATATAATGTTAGAACACTACCGGATATACTACTATAAATATAATTCTGGTTTTTTTAATTTCCTATGGCAAATCTTTTGCCCTTCAGTTGTACTTTTATATACATATTAACATCAACTTTCCTGGGCCTGGGCCAGGCCAAGTGGTTCACACCTGTAATCCTAACACACTGAGAAGCTGGGGTGTGTAGATTGCTTGAGCTCAGGAGCTGGAGACCAGCCTGAGCAAGAGCAAGACCCCCATGTCTACCAAAAAAAATAGAAAAACTAGCCAGCTATTCTGGTGGGTGCTTATAGTCCCATACTACTTGGGAGGGTGAAGCAAGATCATCTCTTAAACCCAAGAGTTTGAGATTGCTGTGAGCTATGATGCCACAGCCCTTAACTGAGGGTGACAAAGTGAGACTCTGTCTCAAAAAAAAAAAAAAAGTCAACTTTCCTATGCTAATAAAAACATGGACAAAAGGCAAAATTAATTGTATTTAAAAAAAACCTTTTGAGCTAAATATCTGAGCAC
This sequence comes from Loris lydekkerianus, assembly GCA_963574355.1. NCBI lineage: Eukaryota > Metazoa > Chordata > Mammalia > Primates > Lorisidae > Loris > Loris lydekkerianus. Next base: position 20,317 of record CAUYPK010163547.1, read on the forward strand.
TATTGAGGAAGAAATGTGGGCATTAATAAACTCCTCGTGGTCCTCTGTGATTATCTAGTGCAATAAAGTAGAGAAATCATCTCACATCTCAGTGGAGGTATCCAGGGTTAAATCCAACCTTCCTCCAGCCAGCAAAGGGAAAACCACAAACACACACTGGAAGGTAATGTTATAAGTGAAAAGATATCTGTGTTTGTGTTAGAAAATTAAAGGGGAGAAGATATTTATAAGGTAATGCTAGGGAATGCTAACAGTAGAGTAATTAAAAAACAAATCTGTTTTCTTTAGACTGCAAAGTATAATTCCACAGATAGCTTCAAACGACCTTCAAACATGATAATGCTCCACCGATAAGCACAGAAGGCCAGGAAGTATTTCCATAAGCCAGGTGCTTGCTAAAAGTCAGCTCTAGTAGGGAGACAGAGACGGTAGAGAAATAACTTCCAGCTAATCAAATAATTTAGCCAAGCTTAGAAACAATTCATCTATGTTTTCTGCTAAATGTCTTCAATGGTCTGTCACAAAGTAGAATATGGGAATGATACAAGGCAATGTTTCCTTCTTTAAATGAGATTATCTAAGGCCACTTTTTTCTAAGTATGTTTTAGACTCTGAACTCACCCAACATCAGACAGATGTGAATGCAAGTAGCCTAAAAGGGACAGGAGATATAAAGCAACGACATGGGAAACTAAAGGCAATTTCATAATTGTAAAACACTGTTTGGGGTCAAGCTTGGGATTTTAAACCTAACATTTAAAGAAGAAAATAACCAAAGCTAAAACAAGCATTTTCAGTAAAAGCCAAGGAGCTCTGATTGGAGGACAGACAGGAACAGGGTTCACAGGACTGTGAGACCTAAAGAGAGCAGAGGGGTGTGCAACGGGTTTACAGGAGGGACTGTGGGAACCTGCAGAGGGTGAGGGGAGGAGACAGAAGGTACAGAAAAAAGATGTTAATGAGCATCCATAATTAATGCTATTCGTGGGCATTACATCATGTTACCTAGCACAATATGGGCACCCTGAGTTCTGGCAAATGCCAAGACACATCAAGTTCAAGGAGGATTAACCCTCTAAATTGGAAGTTCATGAACCTGTTAATTGCTACCCTGGTCCTCTTAGGAAACCTGCCCTGGCCCCAGCCCTGAGTCTTAGGCTCATCATCAGCCTTCCACTAGCCTGCTGCTTACCTCTTTTTTACCTCAGCAGCAGCAACACCCCCTTCAGAGTTCCCTCCTAACCATATCCAAGGCACACTAACAAGCTGATGTTGAATCAATGGCCCACTCAGGACTTCCTCCCCTAGTCTTCCATTTTCATCCCTCTGGTTTGCCTCTGCGTTTCCCTTTGGGACTAGCAGGTATGGAGCAATGGGAAAAGCAGAGGAAAATAATCCAGTTTGATTGATTTCTATTTCTCCCAAAAGCACTGCTTGCTAGATCACCTTCCTGAGCCCCAGATTCTGCACTGGCCAAGGTTCCCAAGACCTGCCATTTCAGCCAGATCCTGGTACCCATATTCCCTGCTTGTTGGGAAATAGAGGTGGAAGAAAAATTTGTCTCTGAAAGCCGTTAGTTTAGAAGAAAGTGGTTAATGAGCTATTAAATAGAGATCAGAGCCTCTAGAGACCAGGACGGTCTAAGTAAATTCTAAAAGGAGAGGAAAAGAGGAGTAAGAGGATGTAATGCCCACCAAGGCAGTATTTTTGCAGTGGGTATGACAAGACTAGAAGCCAGCTTAGATGACAAAATCAAGGACAGAACTTCCTTTGCTACTTTGCCAGCATAAGTGGACAGAAAGATCAAAGTAATCACATACTCTAAGGCAGGTGTCCTCAAACTGCAGCCCGCAGGCCACCTGAAGTGGTGTGAATTGTACTTGTTCCCATTTTGTTTTTTACTTCAAAATAAGATATGTACAGTGTGCATAGGAATTTGTTCATAGTTTTTTTTTTTGTTTGTTTGTTTTTTTAAACTATAGTCCGGCCCTCCAGTCATCTGAGGGACAGTGAATTGGCCCCCTATTTAAAAAGTTTGAGGACACCTGCTCTAAGGTAAAGATCCAAGACTCAGAATGCTTTCCTGTTTTGTCTTTTTAAAGTTAGATGCTTGACAGCCAATTGTTAAAGCTTCCCTTATAAATGACTTTAGTTATTTGATGAAGTCAACTCTAAAGAAAAATGCACAGCTTTTATAAGAAAAACATGAAATTCTAAGCACATGCCAACCAATCGGATATAGAAATCTTAATTTCTTAATCCAGTTGCCTTATGAATAGGACGTTTCACTGAAGCGCAATGCCTACCTACATTCATTCACCGGCCTTCCTTCATCACAAAGAGAAGTCAGAATTCTGTGTGTAGGTTTTATTTTAAAAATCATTATAGTTTCAAAACGAAACTAATGCACATAATGTATATTTTCTACGTTAGGCAATACAGAGGACTCAGGAAAACAGTGGGATTGGAATGCCGTCAACATCTCAACATCTCAGTTCAGTGCTACTATAGAACGTGGGCTCTGCTTGTGAGTAATAAACAGAACACTAAGTTGTGCTTCATACGTTCATTCAGTGAATACCCACCCCCACCCCCACCCCCACCCCCATTAACTGCAAGGTATTATTACATGCCTATTTCCAAAGAACAAAGAAATGGGGCTATGAGCGGACATTCTGACAGAGGAAACAAAGCCGGCCATTCGCAGGATAAGAACAACACTGGCTTCACACCCCAGGAGGGTGACAGGTGCTGCAGTACTCACTTCCGGTTACACACAGCCAAGGACAAGATGCCAGAAAGTGTAACAAATGTTGGTGGCCCAGTAAGAGGTAAGAAGTTAGATTCCAGCCTCTTCCTGTGCCTCATTCTAATTTTATAAAGCTCTCCCCAGGGCCAACAACGTTTTCCTGTTGTTTGATCCAGCTTTACTTCCCTCTTATTTAAGTTCATTTCCTCTGAGCAAAGGAAGAATTAATCAGTGTCCTCTTTATATTAACGCCTTTGCTGAGAATAGATTTCTATTGGTCCTTTACTATACCTTGCGTGGGTCAATAAATATCACCCCTTTACTTCTTCCTCCTATATTTTAAAAAGCAGCATCTTAGAAATACAAACTATCCTCCACATTCTTCTTGCCACCCGAAGCATGAAGAACCTACAGGCAACAGCGTATCGTCTTTGTTCTGAAATGTTTCCTTTGGGCCTTTCTGGGATTGGCTCTTGTTCCACAAGTGAACCTCCAAGTTGACCTTGATTTTAGAAACATGTATCTCTTTGAGCCCAGGTGGGAGGTCCTTGGCACAGATAACCAAAGTTAGAAATGTAATCATAATTATGCTTCTTCTTCCTGAGGAAATTAGCAGTGTTATTAATTGCTTTCCATGGTTCTACTTTTCTTTTTCAAAAAGCCTTTGCTGATCATCTGCATTAATATTATGCTAATAAAAGTAAGGGGATGGTAACTAAATTAGTCTCTTCAGTAAGAACTATGAATCAGAGAAGGAGGTAATTTGCATGTTTTCTTAATTGGAGTGAATTGCCATTTAAACACTCACTGACACCATTTTAAAAAATAAAAATATGTGTTGGGCCAGCCTGGACAGAAGTAATTTCTCCAGTGGAAACATCTAAACCCAAGTATGTCAAGAGACATTTTGCTTCTAAGCCTGCATCTCAAATGACAAGGACGAGCATTCAAACAGGGAAACCATCTGCATCTCAAATACATTTCAGTTCCTCTCTGCAGAAGGAATTCATTTACTGTTGAAGGCCATTCACTTCCACTTCTGAGTGCTTATTCCTCAAAAAGCTTCCAAGTGTTGTGAGAACAATGATTAAAAGAGGATCTTTCCATCTGTGCTGCATTAGGCTGCAAGACAGCCTCTCCTGCAGAAACAGTTTTTGCATAATTCATCATGCCATTTTAAACCCTAATCAGTGAATTGCAATAAGCGATGGAGTGTGCATGAGAGAAAAGAGACTGACATTTATTAGCTACCTCCTAAGCATTCACCTAATCCTCACTTTGGGCTATTGCTCCATGAATCATAATGTACATTCCCTCATCTTCTCTCCAATAAGCTTTTACCCACACCTGAAGTGGTGTCATCATTCTTAGCCCACACTAACATTCCACGAAAAAGTATTTCTCATGCTGTTATCATAGTATAGTGTGGGGAGAAAAAAAGATTCTACTGGAAAACAGAAGAATTTGGTCCATTTCCAGCTCTACTGTTCACTGTAGAAGCATGACAGATACATTCACCCTCTCAACACAAGGACCATACCTCAGGTCCCTTCCAATTCTGAAAACTATGCAACTCTTATCTGTTAACACTGATTTTTCACCTTTAAACCCTTTTTTAGCCTGCTGATTTGTCTTGTAGGTGGCAGAGATGGCCCTCTCTGGGTCTTCACTTACCTTCAACCACGGCAACTTTGTTTTGATTTGTTATTTGGAGACTGTTCAAGGATATGCTGGAAAAGAATTCTATGATTACAGCAAATTTAAAAAACAACTGCCTTAGGAAGTTCAAGTTAAAAAACTTTTAAAGTGATAAAGTCCTTAAACTTTAAACATTGAAAAATTGATTAGTGACAGCATAACATGTAGTTTGTTTTGGGATTGGAGGGGGGAACAGAACCTCACTTTGTCACCCTTGGTAGAGTGCTGTCACATCATAGCTCATAGCAACCTCAAAGTCTTGGGCTCAAGTGATCCTCTTGCCTCAGCCTCCCAGGTAGCTGGGACTACAGGCACCAGCCACAACACTCATCTATTTTTTAGAAGAGACAGGGTCTCACTGTTGCTCAGGCTGGTCTCAAACTGCCAAGCTCAAGCAATCCACCGCCTCTGCCTCCCAGAGTGCTAGGATTACAGGTGTGAGCCACCACACTGGGCCTGTATATAGTTTTGAATCAACAAAAGTAATGAGAAACTATGGGGGCAGCTGGGCTGAGAATGTGGATTGCAAATTTTAAACTAAAATTTTTTACTTTCCATTTCTTATTATTCCCTAGGTCATGGTAAAAGGAAAAACAAAACACAAAAACATTTTGAGTTTTATATTTATAGGTAGCATCAATATCTAACATGAATAGAACTTCTATAAGTTGACCACCCCAGGGACTGTAACAAACTGGTCAACATATGGAGGTGGTCCATATGAGGAAGTAGGCCTACAGTACTGATACGTACGTGTGACATGTGGTGCATGCTAGTCTGTGAAAATGTGGTCAACGTAAAGAGGAGGTCCATGTAGAGAGGTGCTCAACTATGGAGGTTCTACTATATTTAATAAAAGTTCTTGAGATTTAGTTTGATGATGAAGTAAGATTTGAAAGAATAATCTCAAAGACATAACTTAAAGAAATGAGTTCATTGGTAGTCTCTTCAAATAAACAAATTTATTTTTAAATCATTAACTTCATAAGAACTGAAAACATAAACAAACATTGAATACTTGGCAAAATCTCAGCACAACTGGGTTGTGGCAGAAAACTTTCCTGAGTTATTTTAAATTTCACAAGTAAGTTGTTATTTTAGAATAATGCTGGCCAAAAGAAATATAAGGTGAAGGTTAACACAAAGATAACGTACTATTTTCTGGTAGCTACATTAAAAAATTAAAATGAAATAGGTAAAAATTAATAATAATACTTTAACTCACCCACTAAACCAGTGGTTATCAACTTTCCTAACGCCATGACCCTTAAATACAGTTCCTCATGCTGTGGTAACCCCACCATAAAATTATTTCTGTTGCTACTTCATAACTGTAATTTTGCTACTGTTATGAATCGTAAGGTAAATATCTGACAAGCAAGATGTATTTAGTCGACCCCTGTGAAAGGCTGTTCGACCCCCAAGGGAGTCGCGACCTACAGGTTGAGAATGGCTGCACTAAACCAAAATATCACTGCAATGTGTGATCAATATAAAATTAACAAAACTTTTTTTCCCATTGTAAGTCTTCAAAATCCCATGTGTGCTTTACACTGCCATCACAACTTAATTTGGAGCAGATAAATTTCAAGCACTCAGCTACACAAAGAATGAGTCAACAGTCAAGTTCTCCTTATACAGCCCACTAGAGCAACTGAAAGAATTCCTTCTTACCACTACACATAAATGTTAATGCTTAGTTGTTTAGATAGTATGTTTTTTCATTGACTCAGCAAATACTTACTGAAAACCTACTTTACCCCATACCATGCTAAAAGACAGAATGCAGACATAGTTCAGAGACGCTACGCCTATACTTTAGAAGGCAACTCCAAAACAATATTCTGAGTGGTAACTGCGATGAAAGCAGAGATTAAGGAAATCATGAGCTCCAGTCAGGAGATGTAAGGCCTCACAGAAGTCATATGAGCTGGCTCGTACAAGCTGGGCAGGGGTCTGCTAGACAGAAAGTGACTACGAGGGCGTTCAAGGCAAGGGCAGCCATTTGCGCAAAGACAGAGACACGTGGATGGTGAGTCTGCAGAACCACAGGGGAGTGATACAGGCAGACTGCTCATTATCAAGGAGGCACAACCCTTGGGGGGCGGAGGAGACACTGAGGCCAAAGGCTGCAGGGCCTTGCTCATCAAATTGAGAAACCTGGAATGCGGGTGAGGCAACCTTGGAAAGTTTTTGAATAGACAAATGTTGCTATCACATTTGTGTTTTAGAAAGATAACTCTAAGAAGCATAAATTCTCAGACAGCCCAAGGCCAAGACACCCTGGACTAAGCAGATCCCTGAGAGATAATAGGATCTGAACCTGGAGGGCACTGGCAGAAACAGAACCGATTCAAGAGCTTTTCCCAATAGTCTTAATGTCTCAGGGACTAGTTAAAGCACCATGTGAAGGGAACAGGAAACAAAGATGATTCCACGGTTTGTTCTTGGACAGAAGGGGAGATGGTAAACTCATTAACTAGAAAAGGGAAGAGAGACCAAAAGAGCCAGTTCAACAGACAATGTGATGCCATTAGTTTGGACCTGCTGAATTTGAGGCACCCTGGGGAAACCATTACTACCCACAGTGTGTTCCACTGACCAAAGCATCAGGCATCATTCTTGTCAGAAAGACAGAATCTCAGACCCCACTCCTGATGTGCTGGACCCAAATCTGCATCTTAACAAGATCCCCAGGTGACTCCTATGCTCAATCAACTTAGAGAGGAACCGATCCAGGCACTTCAAAATCCAGATAGAGCTCAAGACACAGTTACTGGCTGGAGGATAATTCTGGTATCATTAGCACAGACCTGAGAGTTAAAACTACAGGAGTGAAAGAGAGCTTACTGCAAACAGATTTAGGGTAAAGGAATCTGTGCGTGCGCGCGCGCGTGTGTGTGTGTGTGTGTGTGTGTGTGTGTGTGTGTGTGGTGTGAAGGAAGTTGCATGTCTGGAACCAAAATAAAGAATCATCATAAAGGTAAACAGTGGCTCTCTTGTTAAGTGCATTCAATAAAAACTGAACCACGAAGAAAAAGAGGAGGAGGAGCAGAAAAAGAGGAAACAAACCCCTTACAAATAACAAAAGAATCTCAATTCAAATAACAAAAGAATTCTCAATTGTTTTCTAATGTGAATCCACATTAAAGTTATAAAAAACTAGTTATGGTTAAGACACACTTACATTAATGCTCCTTAATATTCAGGGATACTGGACAACAAAACTATTTGATGTGAGTGGGGCAGAAGTAAATAGAAAGTTTTTAAAAAACAGAAGACACAAGGCGTGATGGGTGCACCTTCAGTCCCGGCTGCTCAGGAGGCTGAGGCAGGATGATCATTTGGGCCCAGCATTTCAAGTCCAGCCTAAGTAACATGGTGAGAACCTCTTTTTTAAGTGGGATACAAAATATGAATAATTTGTTTGCTAATTTAAAAAAATGGTTAATATGTGGGACGATAAATGTAAGTAGTAATAGCAGTTGCTTTGATAGTAGTATTATGGATGATTTTGTTTTGTCTACTGTTTCTTTTCCCTAATTTTGTTTAATAACTACACACCACTTTTCTCTTTATTGGGAAAAGTGAAGGCCCCTGCTTGCCAGGGCTGAGACCCGAAGCCAGCAAGGAGTCCGCAGACCTGACTTCCTGGTCAGTGTCACCAGACAGCTACCTGACCTCGGGCCAGCCACTACACCCCAGCACACTGCAGTCTCCTCAGCTGTGGAACCAGGGCCTTGAGAACAAGATGTTCTCTTCTAAGGAGATTTCCAGCTGTGACTATCTGTGACTTAAATTGGCAGCAAGGTGAGATCCATTTACTGCCTCCAAACTCTTCCTTGACAACAGCATAAGGAGCAGGGCAGCCATCCCATTCCCCAACCTCTGCCCGTCCCAACCTCTTTATCCCACCAGCTCACCCAGCAAACAATTTTCCTGCAGTTTTTTTGTTCAGATCCCACAGCTATTTCGAGCTGGCTCCAAGTCCACCAAGCAGTCATCTGTGGCCTCTGTTTCCCAGGTGACACTGTTGTCCCTGCCTGGTGTTGTTACACACACACTCACAGAACACAGAAGCCTTGCAACCAAGAGCTCCTCCCAAGATCTGTGCAAGCTGCAGCTCTCTGGGGGCATAGCTGCCTCCAAAGGCCTCTTGCTAGATACCAAATGATTAAAAACCATTGCGCATACTTACTATTCCATGTAAAAGCTGTAAAATATTTTTTTAATGGTTTTACAGAAAGCAAAGGCAGAAATAGCAAGCTGTGAGGGGTAGTGCATGTGAATACAAATATGGCAGAAGATAAAAGTGCAGCAGAGGAAGACAGGAGGCTCTTGCAGCAGCGACGGCAGCCAGGCGGGAAGGGCCCGTCAGGGCATGCTGCCTACCTCTGAGCTCCGGGGAACAGACACTCAAGGGTAAACCCGCACTCTCCTTCCCAAGTGGGTGCAATTTGCCTGTTGTCATCCTCTCGTCTTAAATTATGCTCCACTATGAATCTGGAGAGGTGTTTTGTTCTTCCAGGGCAGAGGTCCCTCACATTAGGCAGTGAACACTACTAAAGCATCGTCTCGTGAAATAAACACTTCCCTCTATGAAAGTGCTTTTCCAACAGTGTGCCACAGCACATGGGTGTGCCGTGAGAGGATCTTAGGTGTATGCCACGAAAATTTTTAAAGATCATTAATTATTTTTAAAAGAAGTTCAAAGCACAGTATGTACATTCTTTCTTTTTCACTCTTTTTTTTGATCAACATAATTTAAGTGTGCTGCAGAAGTTTGACTATAGGTTCAATTGTGCTGGGACATAAAACAGGGTGAGAAACAACACTCTCAGCAAAGCTGCAGTCAGATGGTCACCTTCTAGGGACGCTCCCGGGCAAGTCTTCTTGCGCTTCACCAGGCCAAGATGCACAGGTGTGACAGTCCAGCCCCAAGTGCAAAGTTAGCTGTTTGCTTGAAATTCAGAACCCACAGCTCATATTTATCTGATACAAGATTCACTGGTCTCTCACCTTAAGCAATTGATTCTGTTCAAACACAGGCAGGCCCACTGGGCTAACCTGAATGTGTAACTGAGAAACAGTACTGATTACCTCTTTATCACACACACATCTTAATTCCAAATAAGAGCTTTAAAGGCCTAAATCTGTTGGGAAAGGGGAAAATTCTCATGCTGCATTTTATAGATCAACATTAATTGCAATTTTAGTATTTATACTGCCCAGTTGCTCATTATAAAAATAAAGGGAACATTTGATGATTTTCCAGGAAGAATTATCATACCAAGACAATGGTGAGGTAGTGATCCTTATTACCCCAAGTAAAGGTGAGGAAACTGAGGCCGAGAAAAATAAATCAACATGACCAAGAAAGCCAGGAAGCAGTTGAGGCCGTGTGGCCCAGAGCCCTGTGTGATAAAAGGCTTTGAAATTGCCTCAGAAACAGTCACTCAAGTTATAATGGTGTTTAGAGCTGAAGGCCTCTAGAGATCACAGAGGCCAAACATGCTCAACCCATCTGAGCTTCACAGCAGGCTCACCAGAGGAAGAACAGCAAATGCGCGGCTATCGATGTGCTCAAAGACAGCTGCGATAGACACCAACGATCCCATCCCTACCTTCCTCTGACAATGCAGAGAAAGCACCAGGTTCATGTCCTCCACAAAATTCTCCATTGTTTCCCAGACCTCATAAAGCCCAGCCTTTAATTATTCACATATGAATAGGGCAGTGCAGATAAATCGGGTGATTTGCCCAGTAACATCTAAGTAGTTAATAGATACACCAAACCTCTAAGAAGGTTTTCTGACTCCCAGTCAGGAAATAGCATAACCAAGTATCCTCCATTAGGACAGATGGTATTATGACAGAGAAAACACATTACTCTTCAGCTTTATCACCAGGGTAATAAACACAGGCAGTAAATACTCTTTTATTGATAATTATTTTCCCCCTGTGAACTTTGACAGCCCAACCCACGGATCCTTTGGCTAGTCTAAAGACCATTAACCACAATGATGCCACTTCATATATACGCCACCGTGTTCCCACTTACTAAAATTTACTCCTTTCAGGAAAAAAAAAAGGGGGCTAATAACACTCAGACTGCAGCAATCACAAACTAGAAGTCTGCAGGGGCAATCAGAAAGTCAGAAGTGCTTTGTTTGGCCAGCATGGTGTTCCAAACATTTTAGATTGGTTTACCACATTGTTCTCATGGAACACGTTTCTTTGAGGAGTCAGCAGGTGCCACCGGGTTGGCCCCTTTGAAAGGGCTTATACCTCCCTGTGTGCCACAGTCTTCACCTGCCCATTTGAAAGTTACACTCTCTGCCAGTCCCCATGAGCATTTAAGTTCACAGCCTCTGCTTTACTGCATTAATATTATGGCACTAAAGCCACATGAATTGCTATTTCAAACCCATCACCAACAATTGGTATGTGAATTCTGTATCAAAATAGGGCTTGCTTCATCAATAAGAAAGTGATGGGCGGAGGAGGCTAGGACTGACCTGGGAAGCCGGGTGGCCTGATTCTGGTCCTTCCTCTATCAGTAAATAGTGGAATTACTTTGATCAAGTCATTTTCCCTCCACGGATCTTGTTTATTTCCACATTTTTTAATTAGGAAAGATAGATTAGCAATTAAGATTTTTTTCCCCCAATTTAAAAATCCCATAAGATGTTTCTTACCCAAATTGTGTACAAATGTAGGCATTTTCCAGGCAAAGGGACCCTGGGGAAAGGGGTGTGTTAGGAGTCACAGAGACTACATTTTGAAACCTGGTTTCATCGTTTTCCATGAAATCTCAGGCAAGTTATCTAAAACTCTCCAAGCCTTAGTTTCCTCACATTCATTCATTTAGTCAAAATCATGTATTGAGCATCTAGTACGTATCAGACACCTTCTAAACACTGGGGATTCCGCACTGAGCAAAACAAAGTCTCATGAAGCACAAGGGAAACAGAAAATAAAAAGACGTCTAACCCGTCAGGTGGTGAGAATAGCTGAGGAGCGGAGGGTGGGTTGTTACAGATGGAAGGGACGACCTCTCTGATGACATGTGAACAGACACCTGAATAAAGTAGGTGTAGAAGGCACCCCGTGCGGATATTTGGGTATAGACCGTTCCTCGCAAATGCCCAGTTGTGTAAGAACTTACTGATGTGACACACAGACCTCCTGACAGCCTGGGCCCCTGTTAGGAGTGAATGCCCTCCTTCCCTCCCACTCTTGATGCTCCACTTGGCCTCTTCTAGTGACCTTTTGTTTCCAGGATCCGCACTCTGCCTTTCCATCAGCACCAACGCAACACAGCACAGTAGACCAAGGCTCTCACTCTGCCTTCTAACCAACGACAATCTACACCTGTCAAATCCTATTTTGATGATCAAAAGAGCCAAATTTTGCCTCCACTGTGTATTGAAAAAAATCCTTTCATAATAATACTCCAAAATGCACACCTGTAGTTAATAACACAAAGCAGAGCAGAAGATGTTATGATCACAGGCTCCATATCAGAAAGGCCTGGATCACGTCCCAGCTCTATCTATCAGCTGCATGACCTTCACTACCCTACCTAGCCTCTCCGAATTTCAGTTTTTTCACCTGTGAATTGGAACCCAACAATGTTATCGCCTTTCCAGTTGTGATGAGAAGAGAATGAGATTATGTACAGAAAACATATGCAACTTTCTTGACACAGAGGAAAGCGTCCGATGATGTAATTAAAAGCCCTGTTAGAAACAAATACACAAGTTACAGAAATTAACCCCAAAAACAATGAAAAAGAATTTTATTAAAAGCTTACTGGGTTGGCTCCCAGACTGCCTAGCAGCCAGGAATAGTGCCCCAGATCATGTCACAGAGGGGTCCGGGAGCACCATGGCACAGTGAACGATGATGCTCAGGCCGCCAAAGCTGGAGCGCCAGGCACTGGCCTGCGTGTCAGTGTGTGGGGAGGAGGGTGGAGGGGAAGAGAGCTCTGCCTGCCAGCAAAGCTCGGGAAGTAGGGAATTCCCCCTCCCCGCACCAGAATGAGTGCTCAGATGCTGGGCAGCCCTAAGGATGACAGTGTTCAAGCACACCGCTATTGCAATACTGGCCCTTCTAGGGATCCATGGGGACTGGTTCCAGAAACCCCCCCCAGATCCCCAACTCCGCAGATGCTCAGATGCTCGGTCTGCCTTCCGTATCTAAGGGTTCTGACATGAAGGACCAGCTGTATACAGAGCCCTCACCAACCCTCCTTTGAAGCCCTGACTACTTTCCTTGTGCCACTGCCCTCACCAGGAACCCCTCTCCGCGTGCTTCATTCCACTGTGGGGCCTTCCAACCTGACTCCAGCGCCTGCTTCCTTCCTCCCCAGCTAATTCTCCCACAAGGCACCTTATTATCAACTGATTTACATCCTGATGAAACATCCTGATTATACCCATATACAGGCAGACACAGGGTACAGGATAAAACAAACACAATACAGTTATAAATAGCACTCCCTAATCATTTCACATGTGTGTGTCTCATCTCACAAGCCAGCTTATGAGTCCTTGCCATCTGGGAACACCATTCTTTTCTCCTATCCCTGCTAGAGCCCGATTTCCTGTTCTCTCCCCCCCCCCCCTTTAAATTAGGCGTGGAGCACAGTTGTAGATCCAGGGTCACATATTCCTTTGTTACTAAGAACAAGTCCAAACTCCCAGACACAATGGGGAAAGTAATTGATGTCATAAATTTCACAATACTGAAGCACTTATAAATTATAATAAATTATCACTGTATACATTCATTTTTACTACTTAGTTTTTGACCAAAAACAAAAAAACAAACAAACAAAAATTATCTTCCCACTCTGGAAAGTGGGGAATACCACACTGCCTTAATTTTTCCAAGAGAAAAGAGCCCTCGCCCACCCACCCCCGCCCCCTATGGAATAACATCCCCATCTTGTGGGCTCTACTGGTCAATGTTTTCAAAAATCATGGTGACATTTTCAGAACAATGATATCTCTTAATACTTTTCAGGGTTAGACAGAACAACCCCTCTTTGGCCCTAAGCTAGAAGTTCCCTACATATTTCGTAAATGCCTTCTGCACTAAGTACTTAGAAACTTAAAATAACTAAAACAACCAGTAATGAGTCAGGTATCAACCATATTTGCACAAAAAGAAAAAGGATCTATGCAGTAGAACCTCCGTAGTCGACCACCTCCCCACACCGACCATCTCTGTAAGTTGATCTAATTTTCACAGGCCGGATATGCACCACATGTACTTAGCAATTACCGTCGACTACCTCCAAGTGGTGACTACTTTGTTCCAGTCCCTTGGACAGTCCACTTACAGAGGTTCTACTGTATTTGGATTCACAGGTACCTAAAGAGGAAGTCCTGCCATGAAAGGATTCTCTTCTGCCATGAATAATAAACTCTTTAGGAAACATCTATTGAGACCCACAGGATCCAATAGGGCATTGGCTTTCCTCGTCGGGCAGGATCTGCCAAGCAGATGGCAATGCAGAGGGGCCGAGAGGGCAGAGAGAAACTGACCCCAGACTCAGGGGTTCCCAGCCGGCTCCTGGCCAAGACCAGAAGGCTGGTAATATCTGCCTGGGCTTATGGCCTAGAGGAGGAAGGTTACTAGGCACTTAGAGATATGCACGTACCATAGAGTTCAAAACCCAGAAGGGAGAGAGGGGTTAGGAAACAATGGAGCCATGGAAAAGTAAGGGAAGACAGCACAGCGGTGTCCTTTACATCAAGGAGAAGGAAGGACATACACCACAAAAGGAAATAAAAATGGAAAGTGAAGAAAGAGGCGACAACAGTTCCCAACGCTCTCCTCTCTCAGTCCATATCCCTTGGAAATACAAGTAAATCTGCAACTTAGAAATGCCACAGATATCTGAAGTACCCAGGCACCACCTGCCATGCTTCTGGAATTATCACGCAACCAGCTTCTCCGGTCTTGTTTATATTCATCTCCCTCCGTCAAGTAGCCCTTTTCCAGAGATAGGGGAAATGTGTTTCCTGAGCCAGGACATGATGTAAACCCACTGTTTCTGGCTGTAATTTATTTCAGAATGACCTTTTTTATTGAAGAAGGTTGTCCCTGCAATGATGCAGCCCATGTGAGGTATAAATGTAGCACCTTCAACCACCAGTTCCCCAAACCATCAGCTCATCCAAGTAGTCACTGAAAAATGTGTACAAATATTCCCTGGACTCAGCATATCTCATCATCCTATTAATCTTTCTAAGCTCTATGAGGAGTCAGTACAGGAGCTTCCTGGTACATCTGGATCCCACGTTCTCCAGTCTGACCTTCAAGGCCCCATGAACTCTGCCCTAGCTCTGCTTCCTATTCCTTTTCAGGTTCTCTTTCCATTTCTCCCTTCTAAGAACCCTATTCTGGTCCAACAGTACTGACATGAGAGCCCACTGCAACCCAGGCATTTCCCTTCATCAAGAGCCTTATCTGCCTGGGTCCCACCATGTCTAATACCCCCCATGCCCTCCCCAACCCCCACACCACAGCAGCAAACGCCGCGCCCCCAAGCCATCTGCATACTGTACCATGCTGCAAACTGCTCTTCTGGTTCCCCCAGTAAATGGCTCCATAACTGGTAACAGGATCCCTTTAGTGACAGAGTCCAGCACTACAGGGAGAATTACAAGTCCTGCAGTCCAACAGCCCTGCCTTGACTGAAGACAGAACCCTGGGCAAACATTTCTTTATTTGTAAAATGTACAATGTCTACCTTGCATGGCCATTAGGAGGACTGGAAATAATTTACATAAAGGGCCAAATTAGGTGCCCAAGAAACAAGGATTATGACTCAAAATGAAAAAAACAATGTGACTGTCTCAAGTCCAGAAAAATAAAACAATTACATGTGTGGCTATGCTGCAAGCTGCCGTGCTCCTAGAGAGCAGGTCCACGCCTTGCTTCCTCTGCAGACTTGCTACTGCAGCCTCTGTGCCTGGCTCCTACCAAGCAAGCACTTTTTAAAGAGCAACAGATAAAAAAGGCAAAGTAACATGCACGCAAAATGCTAACAATACATCTGCTGGCCCTGGGATGTATGAGAAATTTATTGTTTTCATATTTGTACTTTTCAGTCTTACCTTAATTTTCCAGAGTGAACAAATATTATAAAGCCGACTTGAAATGCATTCGCTGTAACAATATAATTTTGGCACCCTAGTCTCCACTACAATTGTAAGTAGAAATCACAGTAACAATTATTTTTCTTTACATTTGACTTTGTATCTATTTATCCTTTCATTCTTTGTCTACATTTTCTCATCAAGTACTTATGTTCCTACTGAGCAGGTTTTTCTAGACAGAAACAGAACCAGTTTTTATGAAAACCCCCCTTAAATTCAACTCCATAATATCCCCTCAGAATTGTTCATGTTAGATATCAAATTCAAACTTTCTCTGGTCTAAAATCAACAAAATAAACAAGTGTAGGAAATGGTACATTATAGCTTCATGAATGTCTCAATATTTTGCCATTCCTATTTTCTCACATGGTAGGTGTCTACCGTCCCAGGAAGTTTCAATATTTTAAATGTTTTCTAACATGTTACGCAAGCTTACAAGCAGAAGATAAACTCTCAAATTCAAAACTTAAGTGGCAACAGTGTACCTGTTAAAAAGGAAGACCATAAATCACAGGTAACATTTTCCTGCATTTGGGTGGAGAATATTAACACCAACGGTAGATGATGGTACTCTCTCATAACTTAAAAGCAAAATAAACTGCCCCAAGAGAGGGATATGTTGATAGGTAGCTAAATTACCTCTGAGCCTACATACAGGGTGGACATAAAGTTCTTATGCAATTTACTATGTTAAACTATTTTAAATTGCACACGAACTTCACCCGCCACCCTGTATTTCACATCAAAAAGAGAACCAGCCAGGCATGCATTACTCAGGCAGCTGAGGCAGGAGGATGGCTTGAACCCAGTTGTTCAAGGTTGTAATGCATTGTGATTGCCCTACTCCAGCCTGGGAAATGGAGTTAGACCCCCATCAAAGAGTTAGACCCCATTAAAGGAGACCCATCTACAATTAACTAAAAAATGTGTGAAGACACAACTCCTATTTTTTTATACCACCCTTTCCCCACTTCACTGAGCCACCCACTACCTGATCTTCCACTGCCAAACCAGAGCAGCCTTCTCCCCTCAGTCCCTCCCTGGCATCACCTGGAACCCAGCTCTCCACAGAGGCACATCGCGTTCTCCTCCTTTCCAGGAGATGTCAGCTTCCTGAATCCTTCCTGGATTCACAAGAAGTAGCTGATTTCTCCCTATCTCCCAACCTAAAGTCAGTTTATAACATTTCCCAGTGTTAAGTACTTCCAGGAAAAAAGAGAAAAAAACCTACTCTTTTCGATCACAGCAGTCCTAGAGAGACAGAATTTAGAGATATCAGCAGGTAGAAGCCTTGGAGATCCTCTGGTTAAGGGATTCTCTACCTTAAAAGACTTAGGGGCCCTTAACATAAAATATACTTTATAACTGTCACCTTTGTTACCATTTTGAAGTGAAATTCAGATAGTTTACCTGCACATCATTGCATGTATATGTATGCATATGTCTTTTATCATACCATTAAGGAGAAATAAAAATAATTTAAAATAAAATATGTACTTTAATAATGTCTGGATACTAAAAGACATGAAATGACGTGGTCAACTGTTTCTATCTACTTACACATATGAGTAAGTTCATATTTGGAAAAAAATAAGATCAGAAAACATTCCCCATGAGAAATACAGAAAACAAAAGGACAAAGGGACACATGGTTTGTGGAATAAAAGCAGAGGTGAGATTGAACTGTGTGTGACATCCTTCAGGAATGCCAACAAGGTCATTCCAAAGTCATGTAGGACACCAGAAAATTCTTTCTTTGGCAGGTGTGTCCTGGCACTGTAGGGCCATCTGACACAACTGGAACCTGCCCAGCAAACAATGGGACAACATAAAATCACAAATTTCCAAAGTACCCTTTAGAGAGAGCAGCACTGGGAAGTCCTGAGAAGTCCTGAGCTAGTGCAATTCTGATTCACCTCCATTCCTCCTCAGAGAACACAAAAGCTACTTTGAGAAGCAACTACGCTCACAGCCAGAGCAGGTGACAGTGACAAAGCTGGTTTCAGAAACAAGTTTCATAATCACTACAAGGGGCACACACAAATATCCTCTCCTCCCCTCCTGACTCAGATTTTCTCCCTCTTCCCTCTGCAATCATTACTCTTCAACTTTAAACACCTGTGTTCTCCCTCCCCATGGCAACCCCACCTCTCACACATTCTTGCTAACTGTGCCGTGAGGCACCCTGACTCTCCACCACACAGCAGCCTGCACTACCGTTGTCACAGCCTCACGAAGAGGCTTATTAACTCCCATCACGAAGATCTAATTCAGATGCCCCTTCTGACCCACCATGGACCTCCTCCCTGTCTCAGGGACCCTCCAGTTTCCCAGCCTGTATGTCAGTCCCTTCCTGCCCACGGCCAGCTCAACAAATACACCATTGCCCCCCTCACATTGCTCACCATACGTACCCCCTCTTAGTCCGTCCTGCACAGAAGTGTAAACTGTGTTAAGTTCCGTGCCTGAGCAGGCCCGTGATATACACACTTCACATTCACCAGCAACAGCGTAATTCAATTCAGTGCAGCTCTAGCTGCTTGAAGATGTCTTTCAATGACTGTCCCAACCCTGCAGAGCCAATTCCTCATGCAATCCACCTATAGGAAACAACTTTGCTTTTATAAGAATGAGGCGATAAATTATGAGAATGCTCTTTCCAATAAGGTCTTTGTTCCTACCCTACTTCTAAGTGGAATGCTCCCTTTCTGAAAAACCAAACCTTGTATTTCCTTCAAAATCTGGTTCCTGTTAATATCCTCAATAAAGCTTTCAAGTTCTTGGCCCATATTGATCTCTGAATTCTCAAATGATTAACAATGACAGATTTTCAGAGAATAAAGGAATCCTTAGATCATCTAGCCGAGTTGTTTTATTTCACAGATGAAGGAACTGGGACTGAGAGAGGGGAGCCTTCTCTGGCAATAGAACTGGGTTGTCTGCAGACCAGGCTGCAGCTTCCGTCTCTCCCTACTTCCTGCCTAGCTTCTTTCAAATACACCAGTGAGTCATTTCATAACGTTTACAGGACTTTCAAAATATGAGAAGTAATTTTTCTCTAAAAACATGCTTTCACATAAATGTTAGTAAGAATATATTATTATGCTTCATCTTACCCTTCATTCAGTACTTAAAAACAGGCATGATTGCATTTGCTACAAATTTGCATATTATATGGAAATTTAATACAAATATCCAGTTCCAATTTCCCTTGTTAATTTCATTTTTTACCCAAGTCAAAAAACATCTGTAGCTTGCTTCCTAGGAAAAAAAGTCAAGCCAAAAAAGGAAAAAAAAAAAAAAAAAAAATTCTTAAACAGAGTAGCCAAAGTAATGTCCCAAATGAAGGTTTTTAAATTTTAAAGCATTTTGGTTCCAAACCAGGTTTATTTCACAAGTGTCTTTCCTGTTTATAGGAAGGGCGCAGTAAAGAAAATCACAATATTTAATCTAAAATCATTTCCTAATTTCTGAAGTGTGTTGCATGTCTTAACTATTGTTAGTCAACATGAGTCACACGGTTCTAAGCTCATGATGTCTCTCTCGTTGCAACTTCTCCCATCTCAACCGACGTTTAATGTCTTAAATGACTGGATTAGATCACTTCCATTCTTTTCCCTCTCTTATTTTTACTATTTGCTTATTTTGAATTAATGCACCATGAGTTAAACTCTCTTTTATAGTATCTACGGAGAAGACTATAGTCAAAATCAAGAGTCACAACTCACTTCACATCTGAAAGTTTATTGTACAGCATCAGACTTCACCAGCCTTGCAAATGTTCCCTTACTTTGACGTTATTTATACTCTATTTTAAATTGAATACAATCAAAATGTAGAAAAGTGGAAATATTATATCTGTTCAACTGAATGACAAAACAGGGAATGTTTCAAAGGTAGTGGCTCCAATGTCATTTTCTGGACCTCTAGACTAGACCCACAGAGTGGCACAGGCACCCAAGGGACACACATACACATCCTCCCTTTGGAGGTGACAGTCACTCATCTGTTTTGAGCTTCTTCCCAACTCTGCCTCAAGCTTTTAATCTGTCCATCATTAAAGAAATATGCTTTATTGAGGTATTTTATAAACTGTCTTAAAATTTCAATTAACTACTTTTATGTACATCAAAAGTATTCAGTGACATTCTCATTATTACAACCATCCAATACTGAAGTAAAGTCATATAAGACGTTAGTAGGCAGGAGGTACATGTGGAGGAATATATATCAATGACCTAAGGCCTCCTGTCCTCTCTCATTAATGGCATTCATAATCCTGAAACGTCACTTAATCTCTCTGACCCACTCCCTTCCTTGTAAATCAAGGCAGCTTATCATGTGAACATGGTGTCTGTCTACACTTCAAAATTCTAAGGTCTTGGAATTACAAAAAATGTAAGGAAATATTTTCCTGTAACATGACTAAATGAAAAGATTATGTATACAGCTGGCCCTCTGTACTTCCAGCTTTCACGTTCATAGATTCACCCAAGCATGGACTGAACATACTCAGAAACAAAAACTTTTTCACCAAGTCCCAAAAAGGAAAACTTGCATTTGCCATGCACTGAGTTGAGTCCATGCAGCGGCAGGGATGCTCAGGCTCGGTATTCGATATTATCACTAATCTAGAGATGATGCAGTGTATACAGGAGGAGGTGCAGAGTTGGCACTATACCTTCTTACATCAGGGATTTGGTCGCCTTGGGAATTGCGGGGGTCCCTGACCCAATTCCCCACAGATACTGAGGGACAACTGTATACGTAGTATAGACTTAGCTCTTCGACAGACACATTCCCTAAGAGTTAAACTCTCAATCCCTCATGTTTATAACATCAGTTCATGATCACAGACTAGGTGCAGTCAATTGAGTGTGTATCTATAATTCACAAATTTTATTTTCATAAAATATCACTTCTACTCCTCATTTAAAATATTTTGACAAAATTGCTAGTGAAAGAGCAAAAGAGCCACAAGGGAACAGGGTGGCCATGAAATGGTGCCAGCAGTTTGCCTTTACTAAGCTCTCACCATCAGCCAGGACTCAAACATTTGCAAAGGTACTTTTGCATTTACTCCTTACAACCTTACTATCCCAATTAGTCAGCTGAGAAACAGAAGGAAAAGTGGTGAAATAACTTGCCCCCTCCTCACCCTAACTGTGAGAGCAGGACTCAGGCCCCAGGCAATGCCCATCGGCATGCCTTCCCCTGATAGCCTCTAATTAAGAGGGTGGGGGGCAAGATGAAGGTCAGTCCAGTCTGACACTGAACTAACAAACATGTAGGCACTCAAGGAGCTTTAACATTCCCCTGTCTGGTGCCATATCTGGAAAGCCCACAAGAGAAATCACCACCAAAATCTAAAAATGATGGGCATTTCTCTCTGGAGCATCTCATGTAATACAGCCACCCACCTTCTCTCGAGTTTATATCTAAATAGGTAGAAAGCAAGGAAATGCACCGGTTCCTCACCCTAAGAGATGATTAGAGAGCATCTCAGAAGGAATACGAAACATCTTCATTGTTCTTCCTCACCCCTGGTTCCCCCTCCCGATGTCCCTGTGATGAACTGTACAGCCAGCAAATGGCTACCAATTCCAGGCCCACTCCCACCTCCAAGGTTAGCCAATAGCCACCTCACTCCACCACCCTGCTCCAGACTTGCCCACAACTGGAGGAACAACTGAATCACGTATAAGAACTGATCGAGAAGGGGTCAGGATCATTTTAAATAGCAGCTCTTATTTCTGCTTAATGTATAAGACAGATCCACCAAAAAGCCTAGTTGGTGTCACTGGGGTCGGACACTTGGATTCGTTAAATCGAGTGTCAGACTTGAGTCTTCCCTGGCAGCATTCTAGAAGAGGTACTGAGTGGTGACAGAAGTGGGAGAGAATGCAGACAGCTGAGGACCAGGCAAGGCTCCTCCCATCGTATACAGTGGTCAGTTTCCCACCATAGTTGGAAACGTAGTAATCTGTGGCCAAAGCAGTCAACGTTCCCTTAGAAGTAAACTAGGTAAGGAATGTTATTTCTGCTTTCTGAGCAACCTTAAAGGTTAGATGACCCCAGTGAGTTGAGAGAGGACAAGTCAAACATCACCAGGTATAAAACGGGGTTTAAGATAATCACTGAATAGTCACTAGTATATGGAGCCACCAAACTCTTAAAACTCAGTCCCTGATGGTCTGTATAGAGCTGTGCTTGCTGTGCACACTGTGGGTGTTTTCTGAGCTCTCTCGCTCTTCGCATCTCCAAAGTTCGAGTTCCTGTGAAAAACTCTCCTTTTTCACTGTAAGGACAATGGAATGAAAATACTCAAACCACGCATGAAGTGTCACATAGATACTACACTTTGTAGAGCTTCATTATAAGACTGTTACAATAATAGTCATAAAAACACCGGGAAAGGAGGATGTGAAGGACATTCCTCAGGGATTCTAGGTTCCGTTCCTCCCATCAGCAGCTGGATGTGTAACCCTGAGCAGTCGCTGTCTCTCTCCAACATGCACCTTTCCACGTAAGAAAAGAGACAAATGACATTAGAAGTCCTTATACACAAAAATCTATGATTCCAAGGTAAAGGTGACATCTGTGGAAATTACCTAAGAATCAGTGATTTATCTGAAAACAGATAAAGAATTGCTTGTACGGTTTTTTTAAACAAAGGAAAACAATATTCAGGTGTAACAGAAGTAAGGGTCTGAAAAAGGGGAAAATGTATTACAAGCTGTCTCCTTGAAAACTACCGGCTCTTTTTAGGAATTAAAGGCTGTATTTATGCCCAAGGCCAGTAGTTAGTAAGAGGGGAAGCGGAGTGTTCTTTGAACCACAGGAGGTGGCTCAACCTGATTGTCCTGACAGAGGTCCCAAGATTGTCTTTATCAGAGATGCTCCAGTTAAACCGTTAAACAGCCCAAAGCTGAAAGCTCTCATTAGAAGCTCTGTACTTCTGCTTAAAGGGATGATGGTGGTACTCCAAGATGAGAGTCTGCTACCTTCCTCATTTGCCAGCAAATTAACATAAAATTCTCTTTCTTTTTCCTCAAACCACTTATCCTTATTCTTCATTTGGCCATGGGGACAAGTATCAAATTTTCGGAATACAGGGACAATAACACCATTGAATTTTTACATCACTGAATCTAGATAATGTTAACAATGAGGCCAGGTCTAAAATCATAAATTAAGAGAGATTGTCAGAGTCCTGCGCCAAACGTCAAATTTAAACAGTGACTTTGGTTAATATACTCCTTGTTACCCTTTCTTGTTGTTCATGAGAATTATACTTGCTTACGATTACAGGTAGCTGGTTTTAGCCAGTTTAGTGAACTCTTCCTTTCATCAAGCATGCCAATTTAAACTTCTGGTTCTAAAAGAAATAAGGCAATAAGGTATCATTTTAAAGTATTTATATTCTATCTCTTAGTTAGATTTGTGTGTGATGTTTGGCAAACTCCTGGAAATGTCCCAACATTGAACATTGATGCTTACAGAATATTCAATGAGAGAGACAAAGGAAGAATGGTTAAACTATTTCTCAAATTTTGTCACCATTAAGAGTACCTTGAAAAGCTTGTTCCTGGACACACATCTCTAATCTTCTTGGGTCTTCTAGACCTTTCATAAATCACTTCTTCATATCATGATTTTTCCTTGTCTTTGCAGAAACCTTTGCTTTCAAACTTCAACACTCTCACCGCCAGTCAGCATTTAAACTTCCTATACAACTGTCATAAAAGCTATGAGTAATTTCAATGTGTGAAAGAGAAAGGAAATTCAAGATAGAAATAATAAAGAAGTAAAGAATAAAACTAGTGTGTATCATCCACATTTCTTTGCATCTATGCCTTATGTTCTACCAAAGGAGAGTTAAGTAACCCTATTGTTGTAAGATAGCAGAGAGATGATTACATGCATGGAAGTTACACTAGCTCGCCCTGGAGAGCAAGCTTCAGGTGTGTATTCTTTCAATATGCCCCACTGAACCCCAGGGGACCATACAGGAAGGTCCTTTGGGTTCTCTGAGCAATGTTTACACAAATCATAAAACAAAATTCCTCCTTACATCTCTGAGCATATATTTGAACCTAAATGCATTATGGATTAGAAAGTTGTGGTTCTCCATTGATTTGTTTTCTGAATCCATGGTGATACAACATTTGCCCTCAAGAAAAGCTATAGACATCACTCAAATAATATATACAAGACACTCAACAGATATCTGCTCAACAATTGCAGGAGCCATTGATTAAATTCATGCAATCTATAGATATTTAGATTTGCAGAGCTTCTGCACCAGCGTCTGAGTTACTGGGAACATATCTGCCCCTATGGAGATACACATAGTAGCATCCAACTGAAAGTGATGCCTATGTCTCACGGGGGACTGAGGTTAACTTGTCTGGAGTGTGGCCTGAGTTTCGGAATTTTAAACTGTTCTAGTTCAAGACCAGCCTGAGCAAGAGTGAGATCCTGTCTCTAAAAATAGCTGGGTACTGCAGTGAGCACCTATAGTCCCAGCTCCTTGGAAGGCTGAGGCAACAGAATCACTTCAGCCCAAGAGCTTGAGGTTGCTGTGAGCTGTGACACCTCGCCACTCTACCCAGGAGAACAAAGTGAGATCCTGTCTCAAAAAAAAACCTTGAATCCAGGTGTAAGATTTACATGTATTCACTAACCCAATGCAAAAAAACATTTCTAAGTGCTTAAAATTTTCAGAATAAAAAGCTGGGGAAACAATTATCGGTCACCTTATCATTTTATCATCTTAGCTAAGATACTATTGACTTGTCTACAAAACTCAGCTCATCACAACCAGAAAACTACTTTCAGATGATGGGAAAGTTTATGAATTCACTTAGTAACTTAATTCTAATTTATAGAAAGAGTTTATATGAACTTTTTGTCCCAATGCTTATTTTAAAATGTTTTCAATATTTGTAGTCCGTTCCTTTACTGAATGTCAATTCAGAATATTGTGAGCAAAAGACGCACTTGGCTTTCCTCTATACTGACCCTAATAACACTAATGTACATTTAAAATAAATCCTTAATATACCTAATACATTTGATTTGTCCTAATTTGCCTCTTTCTCCTAAGAGATGTTACAAAAATGTTCCAATTTATATTTATTATACAATCAGTCTATTCCAACACCATCTGTTGTCTGGACAGTTATTATTCATAAAGGAAACTGTAGTTATTTATTATTTATATCTCACCAATTTTATATTCTTTCCCTGGCAAGAACATAGAAAGAACAGCAGGAAACATAGCTAGAAAAGCAGCCTGGAGCCCTGACTTGGAAAATACTCATACTTAAGCAAGTAGTCATTGGGAAAATATTTACTGAGAACCTACTATGTGCCAAGCAATAGGAATATGATTATACCCAGGCCAAACACAATCCCAAATTTATGGTCTTGTTGAGAATACAAATATGCATGACGCAACGAGAAGGTTGCATTTGGAAAGTTAATCTGATAATCAGAATTAAATTAAACCAGGCTGGTATTACAAGTGCATATCATGCATAAATAATTAATTCATTAAAGGGGGGGAGCTCTTTCGTGAAAACCAAGTTTGGTGCTAGAGCCCTCCTGAACAAGTTGCTTTCCATTTCGCTTTTATTTCTCTTTCCTCCTGTATTGATTTTACGTGGCTGCTGTAACAAATTACCACAAACTGTATTTTCCCATCCTAAATCAGGACCTAGGAGATCCGTCTCTTGCAGTATCTGGTGCAACTGGCACTCATTTGCTATGGACACATGGCTCCAGACTCTACCTCCATCTTCACATACTTCTGTCTGTGTCAGATCCCACTCTTCCTCCCAAAAAGAAACCTGCAATTGCATGTAGACCCCACTGGATAATCCAGGATAATCTCCCACCTCAAGATCCTGAACTTAATCACATCTGCAAAGACCATTTTCCAAATTAATTAAGATGGCAGGTTCCAGGAATTAGGCCCTTTTTATTTTTGGAAGCCATTATCAGACTATCACACCTACAGAAAGCCTCAGAGTGAAAGGGACGATGATAATAACAATAATCATAATAATACAACTGGACTTAAGCATAGTATTTACAGTTCTGCTCCAAATACATCTGAAGAGTTTACCTGTTTTTGAACAGGTCCCCAAATGCAATGTTGTTTACTCCTCTGTTATTTCATATTTATGGTGAGAATTTAATTCGATGGGGCCAGAAAGCATACAAATTAAAATAATACTACCTTTCTTTTCCTCTTCTTTCTCCTCAGTCATCACTCAAACAGCTCCCATAACTTTCACTTACCAGCTGGAGAAGTCTGGCTTGGTGTTTCCCTGTATTAAAACCCCAACAAAGTTCAGCAAGGCAGCCCTGCACGGGCCCAGTTCTCAGCTCCCTCACGACTATACCTCCTCACGCAGTCTAGTTTTTAAACTCAGACATGAATCTGGGCAAGGCCAAAGCCTGGTCTGGTGGAACCTTGGAGCTGGATCCTGCCTTTCCAGAAGGAAGGCATCACGGGGCATTCACCCTGGGACATTCCAGTTACAGTCAATTTTCTATAGCTATAAAAGTAGGTCTTACCTAAAGATGCTAAGAAGCCTAAGGCCAGAACTACATGGCTAAAGAGAAGAGTTTGGAGAAATCTGAAGATTCCGGTAGAACGCTGAGGAGTCATTATGCCTGTTGCACTTTCGCAATCACAGTAGAGGAAACTAGGCCAAATCTCTGCCTTCCTACCCAACCACTTGAGTAAAGCTGTCACACAGATCACCATAATCCTGACTTGCCTTTTTCTTTAGCTACCTGGGAGGATGGAGAACTGCTGCCATTGCAGAATCCACGTGCTAAAATCCTTATTCAGAGTATTTACCATGGTTAATACTTACAGGTGTCCTCTAGAAAACATCCTGATATTGAAAATCTAATATGAATCAATAATTCAACAATTAGGTGTATATAAACCCCATTTACTTTAACTCCACTCCAAATCTGAACTAGTACATAAATTCGATTCTTAGCCTCTCAAGCAAGAATAAAAATACCACCCCATATACTATGATGCCACTACAAATACATTTCCATTTTTATTTGGCTATTTTTTTTGCTCTTATAAACAGAGTAAATAAAATAATCCCTTGCATTATTGCATTGGTTTACAATACACTAACAGGAAGACAATACAAAATGATTAAGAAAACAAATCCAGGGATATTAGACAAAGGTTGTCTATAAAAGGCAAAGACTTAAAACACTTTATTTCCTATTCTTGTTTTCCAAACGCATGGTAAGCAAGCTCACAGATAATTACTCACAAGGTAATACCTCATCTCCTTTATTTATGGGCTTGCCTGCAGGCAGCAGAAGTCCCATAAATGTCTATTGTCACCTGGCCACTATATCTCATCATGTAATACCTTTCCACTCCAGCGAAAAGCTCATATTCTCTACCAGAGCTCATTTGAACTTATCAAATTTATAATTTAACAACTGGTGCCAATAGAACACATTGTAATTACAGGATCAAAGAATTTTAAGAGGAAGAGTCGCTGGAGATCCAGTGTACAAAGGCACACACTGCATCACGTCCCATGAGACTGAGAAAAAACCCTTCCTCTTCTCTCCTCTCAGCTTTGACTGACCCAAAGAAAAAGGACAACATTGGTGACTGGTAAGTATACAGACATGCCCACCAAAGCTCACCCATCTCAATTCCATGTGCCTCAGGCTGGCTTCCCTTTCTGGCACCCGGAACAAGGGGGAGGCCTTAGCCCAAGTACCAGTACAGATCCAAAAGGAATCAAACCATTGCCTTCACCATCACAAGTTGCAATTGACATCTCTTTGTGGACAAGTGGGTGGCATTATCTTTCCAGGGTGTCCAACCTGTGGCCCTGGGGCCACATGCAGATTACTTGAGGACTGCTTTGCTTATCTGTAGTGTCAGATATCACAAAAATTATACATAGTCCTTTTTTGGTGAGGGGGCTCATCAGCTTTCATTGGTGTTTGTGTATTTAATATGTGGCCCACAGCAACTCTTCATCCAATGTGGAGCAAAGAAGAAAAAAGGTTGGACACTCCTGCAAAGGTAGACAGTTACTGAAACATGGATTTCTGACATTGGTATTAGTCAAATTCCAAAGTATTACATGGATTAAACAAATGAAGAAAGCTAAAACCCTAGAGATACAAGGGAAGATTGCCTTATCCCAAAACACTGTCATGTAATAGGCAAACATTTATAGCTGTACATAGCACAGCTGGCATTAAGCAGATGTAAGACTTCTCGGGTATCAAGAAAACAGCCGGATGTGGTGGCTCAAGTCTGTGATACTAGTGACTTGGGAGGAGGAGGCAGGAGGTTTGCTTGAGGCCAGGAGTTCCAGGCTGCAGTGATCTATGATCATGCCACTGTACTCCAGCCTGGGAGACAGAGCAAAAGTTTGTCTCTTAAGAAAACAAAAAACAACCAAACAAAAAAATACCTTCAAGGCTTTTATGGGGTTATGGGGTTATATTCTAAGATGGATACAGTAACTAGACACATGTAGCTGAGAAGAAACAGGGACTAAACAATAAAACAGATTTTTTTATGAAAATTGCACACAATGCATTTTTTATCAAAAAACAATGCATTTTTATCAAAGAACACAGTTGATATTATATTCTATTGACTATGCTATTTCTTTCTCTCCACCCAACCTCGTCCCCCACTTCCCTGTCTTTTTTCACTGTTATGGTTTCAAGCAATTTTTCCCATACTTCCCAAAAATATTTTTTTTAAAAATTTAAAGTGTTCGGGCATGGTGGCTGACACCTGTAATCCTAACACTTTGGGAGGCTGAGGGAGGAGAACTGCTTGAGGCTAGGAGTTTAAGACCAGCCTGAGGAAGAGGGAAACTTGGTCTCTACAAAAAAACAGAAACATAATGGGACCTGGTAGCACATGCTTAGAGTCCCAGGTACTTAGGAGGCTGAGGCAGGAGGATTGAGCCCAGGAGTTTGAGGTTATAGTAAGCTATGATGATGTCAGCATACTCTAGCCTGGGTGACAGAAAAAGGCCCTATCTCAAAAAGAAAAAGAAAAAGAAGAAAAAATTGGGGGTATTTTATCAAAGAACATAGTTGATGACATTATTATATTCTATTGACTATTACAGTAAGTAAATAAATAACGAAATTTTATTTCATCATAGCTTACTGTAACCTCGAATAAGGGCATTTTATTTTAAGAAATGAAAAACTGCCATCCCCTTGCATAAGATTCATGTCATTACAATACTTAATCACATAAATGAATTTGAGGACAAATTTCTTTTAAGTATAAACAGTATCAGCTCCTTTCATATTTTGATTATGAAATGTGACTTACAGAGCAAAAATGACACCGGTTAACAAAGAGAAGGGAAAAACCCTTATGAATCAAAAATGTAATGGAGAGAGGCTGAAGCCAGCAAAGAATCTCCCTATTTTAGGCTTTCCCCGGGGGCCAGTCCAATCTACCTTTAATAACGCAATCACAAAGAACCAAGGTAGATACTGCCTGGTGTGGAGGGGATGAGGTAAATGAAAACACCACCAAGAATGACAAAATGTTGTGGGCAGGCCTGGAAAGTCACGTGCAGGTGCACCCCTGGAGGAGTTCTGCTAAGAAAGGAACCATACGCAAACACTGGAAAGAAAATGACTTTTTAAAGTGTGGACTAAAAGGACAAGCAGCTCAAGGCCGAGAAACCGACCCTGACGGTGTGAGGTGATTGAAGGGCCTATTAGGGCTGAGTCTCGGCAGTTGAAAAATAAAATACAGATCTGAGAAATTAGGAAGAAAAAAAAATACCAGAGCTCAGTAACAGGCTCCTTGAGCAGGCCGGAGGAGAGATGTCAGCAATGAGTCAGATGTCAGGAGTGGCCGGCCAGCAGGCCTGCCAGGGACGAGGAGGAAGTGGGAGAGGAAACGGGGCTGCTTGAGGCTGCCTAGCTAAGAAACATTCTAAATGGTTACACGGCTGTGGTTTCTCCAGCAAAGACCCACGTGTGAAACTTTCTGCATTCTACACTCTGATTAAAAAGTAACTTTGATGGTAGTAACATATTAACTACACAAACTATTGCTTTAAGATAGTAAGCCTAGGAATGTGCCTGTATGAAAATACAGAGGGAAAGTAAAATTCAAATGTGGTTAGCTCCCGGAGCAGAGCTATAAAATGACCTTTGTTTCCTTCTTTGTACTTTAATTTTTCCAAATTGTCTCTAATGAGGAGGCTATTTTGTAAGTAGGATTATTGAAATTTCACAAGTGAATGTTAGAATGCTGATAGTTTGTAAATCTCACAGTTACACACACACAAGGAGAACATGTTCGAAAACTTTAAGTATTATGGCACTTTTAGTTCACTAATATCTCTATGGAAGTTAACGTGGATCATCATGGTCTGCCATCTGGTGACTTTCCCATATTTAATGTATAATCAGAAGCACACACATTGACCTTATTGTAGCCAAAATATTAAGGCCAAGAAATTTCAGCCCAAATAAATTTACCCTTAAAGCCTGACACTACCCCATGGAATTTTTCACTTAGATCTGTGAAAATTCCTATAGAATTAAAGAAGATATCAGCTTTCGGATGTTGCAGTAATAAATACAGCATTTTACGATCATGAAGGAGGAGAATGGGCCCTTCCAAAGAAAACTGGGCAGATCCTGTATGAAAGGTCATTGCAATACGGAAGAGCCCAGGCTGTGGACAGTGGACACCGAGCAGTAATTGACAGAACAGACTCAGAACCAGACTGTCAGGGCTTGAAACTCAGCTTCACCACATTCCTAGCTAGTCACTTCGAACCAGCTGCACCTCTGTGCCTCAGCTTCCCCAAATTGTAAAACAGAGACCATACTGATGTCTACACTCACTGCATCGTCAAGCACATATGAATCAATATTCAAATACAGGGAGGATCCTGTAAAGCACATACAATGGGGTCAGCCAAACAGAAGGTACTGTGTTAAGTCAGCTATTATGACATATTTTTTATCATAAAGTAAGAGGTTGAAAAAGCCAGCCTTCTCAAAAATTCTATTTCAATGCAACCATAAACCGCACTGATTATGTGGTGCTAAGGCTTTCCATTAAAAATACAAGTTGCTTTTTTTCTTTTCCCACTTCTGCTTATTTTTCCCTCTGACCAGATTAATATAGTTGATACTAGAGTTCCTCAAAATAGTAGCAGCTAACAGCAAGAGGCCTTGATGGTTTTTTCCTCCTGGCTCAAGTGCACTCTTAAACTCACCCAGTCTAATGTATTCAACAACCCCATATGTGGGCAACTTTCAAAATCAAAGGCAAATTGACTGTAAAAGAAAAATGTCAGGGCAGTGCCTGTGGCTCAGAGGAGTAGGGTGCCAGCCCCATATACCAGAGGTGGTGGGTTCAAACCTGGCCCTGGCCAAAAAAAAAAAAAGAAAAAGGCCAAACTAAAAGAAAATTAAATAAATTTATGTTTTACGAAAGGGAGATCTAACACGTAGATCTCCCCCAACACTGCACAGCTTCTCAGAACCCAACTCTGCGGATTTCCTCGGGTCATCCCTCTGGATAAAAGAGTCTTTTCCCAGCAGGGCCATCCATCTGTGTAATGAGTCCCAGCACCCGCTATCACCAATGCTCCCTGTCTCATGCCCCCCAACACCATGGTTGCCCTCTGTCTCCCT